>CAUPSL010001323.1:0-33719 GCA_963514005.1 Raja brachyura | reverse complement strand
GCTTCTCGTTCCCACCTAGCAAACAGCTGACAATGGCCAGATTCCTTTATCATCGTAACTTTTTTTGCATTTAGTAACATAGAAACCTAGAAAATAGGTGCAGGAGGAGGCCATTCGGCCCTTCAAGCCAACACGACCATTCAATGTGATAGAAACATGGAAGCATAGAAAATAGGTGCAGGAAGAGGCCATTCAGCCCTTCAAGCCAGCACGGCCATTTGTTGTGATAGAAACATAGAAAATAGGTGCAGGAAGAGGCCATTCAGCCCTTAAAGTAGGCAGGGCCATTTGTTGTGATAGAAACATAGAAAATAGGTGCAGGAAGAGACCATTCAGCCCTTCAAGCTAGCACCACCATTCAATGTGATAGAAAAATGGAAAATAGGTGCAGGAGGAGGCCATTCGGCCCTTCAAGCCAGCACGGCCATTTGTTGTGATAGAAACATAGAAAATAGGTGCAGGAGGAGGCCACTCGGCCCTTCGAGCCAGCACTGCCATTCATTGCGATCATGGCTGATCGTCCCCAATCAATAACCCCTAGAGCTCTATCTAACTCTCTCTTAAATCCATCCAGTGATTTGGCCTCCACTGCCCTCTGTGGCAGGGAATTCCACAAATTCACAACTCTCTGGGTGAAAACGTTTTTTCTCACCTCAGTCTTAAATGACCTCCCCTTTTTTTCTAAGAATGTGGCCCCTGGTTCTGGACTCGCCCAGCATTGGGAGCATTTTTCCTGCATCTACCTTGTCCAGTCCTTTTATAATTTTATATGTTTCTATAAGATCCCCCCCTCATCCTTCTAAACTCCAGTGAATACAAGCCTAGCCTTTTCCATCTTTCCACATATGACAGTCCCGCCATCCCAGGGATCAATCTGGTGAACCTACGCTGCACTGCCTCAATCACAAGGATGTCCTTCCTCAAATTAGGGGACCATTAGGGTCCTTTGGGGGCTTTGCCAGGGGTCATGAAGGGGACACAAATAACACATCAATTTGTTGAGCCCATGTTTAGGAACCTAACAAATGTACATGCCACATACAGTATTTTTGTTTGCGTATGCGCGTACTGGTGCCGAAAAAAGTTAAGAACCACCGCACTAACACTGTCCCACACACAAGGTGCCCATTTACATAAGCCAAATTGACCTACGAACCTGCACGTCGTTTGGAGTGTGGGAGGAAACCGGAGCACCCGGAGAAAACCCACGCAGTCCACGGGTTAGAACGTACAAACTCCGTCCAGAAAAGTACGCGGGAATTAAACTTACAAAATTCTTAAGGGGTTGGACAGGCTAGATGCAGGAAGATTGTTCCCGATGTTGGGGAAGTCCAGTACAAGGGGTCACACAGTTTAAGGATAAGGGGGAAGTCTTTCAGGACCGAGATGAGAAAAACATTTTTCACACAGAGAGTGTGGAATTCTCTGCCACAGAAGGTAGTTGAGGCCAGTTCATTGGCTATATTTAAGAGGGAGTTAGATGTGGCTAAAGGGATCAGGGGGTATGGGGAGAAGGCAGGTACGGGATACTGAGTTGGATGATCAGCCATGATCATATTGAATGGCGGAGCAGGCTCGAAGGGCCGAATGGCCTACTCCTGCACCTATTTTCGATGTTTCGATGTTTCTACCCTTGGTTGGGATTGAACCCGGGGTCTCCGGCGCTGTGAAGCAGCAACTCTACCGCTGCGCCGCCCTAAAGGCGGAGAGAGGATAAACGGAACGAAAGCGAGACGTGTATAAAAATAGTGAAGATTCGGAGGGGTGCGCGAGGCGTGAAAAGCGAGGCCGCTTTACGCGTGCCACAGGTCGGGTTGAGGACAAATTGAGCCGACGTTACAGCAGAATAGAGCGCCCGTGACCAAGGGCGCTCGCGGTGGCGCAGCGGTAGAGTTGCCGCCTTACAGCGAATGGAGCGCCGGGGACCCGGGTTCGATCCCGACTACGGGCGCTGTCTGTACGGAGTCTGCACGTTCTCCCCGTGACCTGCGTGGGTTTCTCCGAGATCTTCGGTTTCCTCCCACACTCCAAAGACGTGCGGGTCTGTGGGTTAATTGGCTTGGTATAAATGTAACAAAAATAGTGCCTTGTGTGTGTGTGTGTGTGTGTGTGTGTGTGTAGGATAGTGTTAATGTGCTCACCATATGATAGTCTAAGGTAGACAAAAATGCTGGGGAAACTCAGCGGGCGAGGCAACATCTATGGAGCGAAGGAATAGGTAACGATTCGGGTCTCGGGTCTTGAGAGGGAAAGATAGATCAGCCATTATTGAATTGTAGAGTAGACCTGATGGGCCGAATGGCCTAATGCAGCTCCTATGACTTCTGAACTTACTAATTCCCCCCTTTGAGACGCTTCTGAAGAAAAGTCACCTATTCCTTCGCTCCATAGATGCTGCCCTCACCCGCTGAGTTTCTCCAGCATTTTTGCCTACCTTAGACTAGTCGGGGTGATCGCTGGTCGGCGCGGACTCTGTGAGCCGAAGAGCCTGTTTCCATGCTAAACGTGACAGAGTCGAGAGCCAGGAGGTGAGAAAGGAGGGTAGGAATGTTCACATGGAGGTGTTTGACAAGCTGCATACCGGGGAAGATTAGATGATGATTCGGGCTTGACGCGAGCTATTATGCAGTCATCAAAGTTCACAGTATCTCGTTTCATTTAAGACGGGAGTTTCACAACGAGACTAGTATGCAGACTTGAACCCAAACCACACTTAGTTTTTCACCGAAGTCAGGCACAAAATGCTGGAGTAAAGGGCCCGTCCCACTGTACGAGCTAATTCGAGAGTTCTCCCAACTTTCCCCTGATCGGACTTGGAAGAATTACGGTAATGGCCGCTCGTAGGTACTCGGGGACCTTGTGGACATTTTTCAACGTGTTGAAAAATCTTCCCGAGCTTACCGCGTTTCCCGAGTACCCGCCGTTAGCGTTACGAGCCGCTAAGAGACGTCCCCGAGCTCCGACGTACCCGCTACGTACGTTCTACGTGCTTACCTCGAGTTAGATTTTTTTTTAAAACTCGGGAGAGCTCTCGAATTACCTCGTACAGTGGGACAGGCCCTTAACTCAGCGGTACGGGCAGCATCTTTAGTTTAGTTTAGAAATACAGCGCAGAAACAGGTCCCTTCGGCCCACCGAATCCGCGACGACCAGCGATCCCCCGCATATTAACGCTACCCTACACACACACTAGGGACAATTTTTTGGAGCGTGGGAGGAAACTGAAGATCTCGGCAAAAAAAACCCACGCAAGTCACAAGGAGCACGCACAAACTCAGTACAAGACAGCGCCCGTAGTCGGGATAGAACCCGGGTCTCCGGCGCTGTATTCGCTGTAACATAGAAACATAGAAATTAGGTGCAGGAGTAGGCCATTCGGCCCTTCGAGCCTGGTGTGAGCTATAGGGAGAAGTTGAAATTTGCTAATGTCACTTTGAATTCCTTCATCTAAATCATTGATGTATATTGTAAATAGGCATCTGAGCTGTGGCGGAAGTTTGAGGAGCCCAGGGAGGAGGCCATTCGGCCCTTCGAGCCAGCACCGCCATTCAATATGATCATGGCTGATCATCCAACTCAGTATCCCGTACCTGCCTTCTCTCCATACCCCCTGATCCCCTTAGCCACAAGGGCCACATCTAACTCCCTCTTAAATATAGCCAATGAACTGGCAACTCCCCTCTGTGGCAGAGAGTTCCAGAGACCCACCACTCTCTGTGTGAAAAAAGTCCTTCTCATCTCGGCCCTAAAGGATTTCCCCCTTATCCTTAAACAGTAACCCCTCGTCCTGGACTTCCCCAACATCGGGAACAATCTTCCTGCATCTAGCCTGTTCAACCCCTTAAGAATTTTGTAAGTCTCTATGAGATCCCCCCTCAATCTTCTAAATTCTAGCGAGTACAAGCCTAGTCTATCGAGTCTTTCTTCACATGGAAGTCCTGCCATCCCAGGAATCAGTATGGTGAACCTTCTCTGTACTCTCTCTATGGCAAGAATGTCATTCCTCAGATTAGGAGACCAAAACTGTACGCAATACTCCAGGTGTGGCCTCACCAAGACCCTGTACAACTGCAGTAGAACCTCCCTGCTCTTGTACTCAAATCCTTTTGCTATGAATGCCAACATACCATTTGCTTTCTTCACTGCCTGCTGCACCTGCATGCCTACTTTCGATGACTGGTGTACCATGACACCCAGGTCTCGTTGCAGCTCCCCTTTTCCTAATTGGTCACCACTCAAATAATAGTCTACTTTCCTGTTTTTGCCACCAAAGTGGACAACCTCACATTTATCCACATTATACTGCATCTGCCATGCATTTGCCCACTCACCCAGCCTATCCAAGTCACCTTGCAGCCTCCTAGCATCCTCCTCACAGCTAACACTGCCGCCCAGCTTTGTGTCATCCGCAAACTTCGAGATGTTGCATTTAATTCCCTCGTCCAAATCATTAATATATATTGTAAATAGCTGGGGTCCCAGCACTGAGCCTTGCGGTACCCCACTAGTCACTGCCTGCCACCCTGAAAAGGACCCGTTTACTCCTACTCTTTGCAGTGGAATAATGGTATATGGACACACTGATCTGTTTTGTAGTCAATGCCGTCTATGTTCTGTTGTGCTGAAGCAAAGCAAGAATTTCATTGAAGAAGGGTCTGAAGAAGGGTCTCGACCCGAAACGTCGCTTATCTCCTTCGCTCCTTAGATGCTGCTGCACCCGCTGAGTTTCTCCAGCTTTTTGTGTAACCCTCGATTCTCCAGCATCTGCAGTGCCTTCTTTAACAAGAATTTCATTGTCCTATCAGGGACACATGACAATAGACTCTCTTGACTCGAACTGCACGGCTGTAACTCCACACGTTGCGTTGCCACATGCGCCAACCTGCCCATAACCAGTCGGGGTGCGGATCAGCCTTCTTGCTGTGGGGATCTGGGTGTGTGTCGGGAGTCTTGGATGCGGTCTCCTGCTTGGGAGACCAGGCCTGGACATGCTCAGAGACGTCCGATTGCCCAAGAATTAGTACCTGGTGCAATCTAAGCACCCCACCCAGGATTAAAGGCGACTCTGTTTTGAGCAATGAGTGAGAAAGAACTGGTGGATAAAATCGAAGGTAGACACAAAATGCTGGAGAAACTCAGCGGGTGAGGCAGCGTCTGTGGAGCGAAGGAATGGGTGACGTTTCGGGTCGAGACCCTTCTTCAGTTTTCATTGTTCATGGAGTGGAAGGTGTCGGACATCCTGCCTAGCAGTTTGTAGAAACAAGGAACTTTAGCTGCTGGTTTATACCCAAGATAGACAATAGGTGCAGGAGTAGGCCCTTCGGCCCTTCGAGCCAGCACCACCATTCAATGTGGTCATGGCTGATCATCCCCAATCAGTACCCCGTTCCTGCCTTCTACCCTGACTCCACTATCTTTAGGAGCCCCATCTAGCTCTCTCTTGAAAGCATCCAGAGAATTGAGCTCCACTGCCTTCTGGGGCAGAGAATTCCACAGATTCACAACTCTCTGGGTGAAAAAGTTTTTCCTCATCTCTGTTCTAAATGGCTTACCCCTTATTCTTAAACTGTGTGACCCCTGGTTCTGGACTCCCCCAACATCGGGAACATGTTTCCTGCCTCTAGCGTGTCCAAACCCTTAATAATCTTATATAGAAACATAGAAACATAGACAATAGGTGCAGGAGTAGGCCATTCGGCCCTTCGAGCCTGCACCGCCATTCAATATGATCATGGCTGATCATCCAACTCAGTATCCCGTACCTGTCTTCTCTCCATACCCCCTGATCCCCTTAGCCACAAGGGTCACATCTAACTCCCTCTTAAATATAGCCAATGAACTGGCCTCAACTACCCTCTGTGGCAGAGAGTTCCAGAGACCCACCACTCTCTGTGTGAAAAAAGTCCTTCTCATCTCGGTCCTAAAGGATTTCCCCATAGGTTTCAATAAGATCCCTAGGTGCTGAAGTAACGCAGACACTAGGTGCTGGAGTAACTCAGACACTAGGTGCTGGAGTAACGCAGACACTAGGTGCTGGAGTAACGCAGACACTAGATGCTGGAGTAACTCAGACACTAGATGCTGGAGTAACTCAGACACTAGATGCTGGAGTAACGCAGACACTAGATGCTGGAGTAACGCAGACACTAGATGCTGGAGTAACTCAGACACTAGATGCTGGAGTAACGCAGACACTAGATGCTGGAGTAACGCAGACACTAGATGCTGGAGTAACTCAGACACTAGATGCTGGAGTAACTCAGACACTAGGTGCTGGAGTAACGCAGACACTAGGTGCTGGAGTAACGCAGACACTAGGTGCTGGAGTAACTCAGACACTAGGTGCTGGAGTAACGCAGACACTAGGTGCTGGAGTAACGCAGACACTAGGTGCTGGAGTTAAGCAGACACTAGATGCTGGAGTAATTCCGACACTAGGTGCTGGAGTAACTCAGACACTAGGTGCTGGAGTAACGCAGACACTAGGTGCTGGAGTAACTCAGACACTAGGTGCTGGAGTAACTCAGACACTAGATGCTGGAGTAACTCAGACACTAGGTGCTGGAGTAACGCAGACACTAGGTGCTGGAGTAACTCAGACACTAGGTGCTGGAGTAACTCAGACACTAGGTGCTGGAGTAACTCAGACACTAGGTGCTGGAGTAACTCAGACACTAGGTGCTGGATTAACGCAGACACTAGGTGCTGGATTAACTCAGACACTAGGTGCTGGAGTAACGCAGACACTAGATGCTGGAGTAACTCAGACACTAGGTGCTGGAGTAACGCAGACACTAGGTGCTGGAGTAACGCAGACACTAGATGCTGGAGTAACTCAGACACTAGGTGCTGGAGTAACTCCGACACTAGGTGCTGGAGTAACGCAGACACTAGGTGCTGGAGTAACGCAGACACTAGGTGCTGGAGTAACGCAGACACTAGGTGCTGGAGTAACTCAGACACTAGATGCTGGAGTAACTCAGACACTAGGTGCTGGAGTAACGCAGACACTAGGTGCTGGAGTAACGCAGACACTAGGTGCTGGAGTAACGCAGACACTAGGTGCTGGAGTAACGCAGACACTAGATGCTGGAGTAACTCACCTGTCAGGCAGCAACTATGGAAAAACATAGCTTTGGGTTGGGACTCTTTGATAGCTGACGTTTTGGTTCGAGGAGGGGCCTGATAAGGAATGCCAACTACCCATGTTCCCCAAAGATGCTGCCTGACCCGCTGAGTTTGGTTTAGAGATGCAGCGTGGAAATTGGCCCTTCGGCCCACCGAGTCTGCCCCGACCAACGATCCCCGCACACTAATTCTATCCGACAAACTCGGGACAAATAACAGAAGCCAGTTAACCTACAAATCCTGCACGTCTTTGAGTGTGGTGGGAGACCCACACAGTCACAGGGAGCATGCACAAACACCGTCCAGACAGCACCATAGACAATAGTCAATAGGTGCAGGAGTCGGCCATTCGGCCTTTCGAGCCAGCACCGCCATTCAATGTGATCATCCCCAATCAGTACCCCGTTCCTGCCTTCTCCCCATATCCCCTGACTCCGCTATCTTTAAGAGCCCTATCTCTAGCTCTCTCTTGAAAGTATCCAGAGAACCGGCCTCCACTGCCCTCTGAGGCAGAGAATTCCACAGACTCACAACCCTCTGGGTGAAAAAGTGTTTCCTCGTCTCCGTTCTAAATGGCCGACCCCTTATTCTTAAACTGTGTGTGTGTGTGGCCCCTGGTTCTGGACTCCCCCAACATCGGGAACATGTCTCCTGTCTCTAGTGTGTCCACACTCTTAACAATCTTATATGTTTCAATGAGATCCCCTCTCATCCTTCTAAACGCCAGAGTGTACAAGCCCAGCCGCTCCATTCTCTCAGCATATGACAGTCCCGCCATCCCGGGAATTAACCTGGTGAACCTACGCTGAGTTGAACGCAACTCACTCTGAGATGAAGGCCCAACGGTTGCCGGGGAAACCAGCTAGGCCGGAGGAGTGACATATGAACACCGGGAATTAACCTTGTAAACCTATGCTGCACTCCCTCAATGGATGGAACCTGCGTCTCAGCAACTCTACCGCTACACCAACATGCCTCCCCAACAGATACTGGTTTACAATAAAAGGGACAAAGTGCTGGAGTAACTTGGCTCTGGAGAATATGTCTAGTTGATGTGAGGTGAAGAGTACCCCAAATCCCTAACACTAAATCTCTTCCCCTTCCGCAGATACTGCCTGACCCGCTGAGTGTTTCCAGCGTTTCCTGTTTTTAACTCCAAGCCAAGGATGTACCTGGGAACGCCCCCGCTTGGCTGAATGAGGAACGGGACGAACATTAAGGTAGGATCAGGACACACATATCTCCTGCACGTGAGACTTGCACTCACAGACGCCTGGCCCTCGAATCTTACAAAATTCTTAAGGGGTTGGACAAGCTAGATGCTGGAAGATTGTTCCCGATGTTGGGGGAGTCCAGAACAAGGGGTCACAGTCTAAGGATAAGGGGGAATTCCTTTAGGACCGAGATGAGGAAAACATTCTTTACACAGAGAGTGGTGAGTCTGTGGAATTCTCTGCCACAGAAGGTAGTTGAGGCCAGTTCAGTGGCTATATTTAAGAGGGCATTAGATGTGGCACTTGTGGCTAAAGGGATCAGGGGGTATGGAGAGAAGGCAGGTACAGGATACTGAGTTGGATGATCAGCCATGATCACATTGAATTGCGGTGCAGGCTCGAAGGGCTGAATGGCCTACTCCTGCACCTATTTTTCTATGTTTCTATCTGGTCCTATCGAGAGACACGGCACAGAAACAGGCCCTTCGGCCCACAACATATCCGGTGTGCCCTGTTCCTGTTGCACGCTGTCTGCCTCTGCAGTAATCTCGGCCTGCACCAGCATGTGTGAAGTCAAGTCAAGTCAGGTTTATGCGTCATATACACATACGAGAAGTGCAGTGATATGAAAAGTGACAATGCTCGCGGACTTGTGCAAAAAAACCCCCGACAAAACAGGATAGAACGGAATCAGGAATTCCATATTTGTGGGAGAAAAAAACGAAAAAAACAGCGACTTAAAAAAAGACACCACACAACAGTAAATTGGTCCAGTGAAGTTAGTCCCTGGTGAGATAGGAGCTTACATAGAAAACATAGAAACATAGAAAAATAGGTGCAAGAGTAGGCCATTCGGCCCTTCGAGCCTGCACCGCCATTAATGCGATCATGGCTGATCATCCAACTCAGTATCCCGTACCTGCCTTCTCTCCATACCCCCTGATCCCTTTAGCCACAAGGGCCACATCTAACTCCCTCTTAAATATAGCCAATGAACTGGCCTCAACTACCCTCTGTGGCAGAGAATTCCAGAGACTCACCACTCTCTGTGTAAAGAATGTTTTCCTCATCTCGGTCCTAAAGGAATTCCCCCTTATCCTTAGACTGTGACCCCTTGTTCTGGACTCCCCCAACATCGGGAACAATCTTCCAGCATCTAGCTTGTCCAACCCCTTAAGAATTTTGTAAGTCTCTATAAGATCCCCCCTCAATCTTCTAAATTCCAGCGAGTGCAAGCCAAGTCTATCCAATCTTTCCTCATATGAAAGTCCTGACATCCCAGGAATCAGTCTGGTGAATCTTCTCTGTACCCCCTCTATGGCAAGAATGTCTTTCCTCAGATTTGGAGATGTGGAGATTTGGAGAGGCATTTACAGTCCTAATGGCCTCTGAGTAGAAACCCCTTCTCATCCTCTCCGTTCTCACAGCGTGGCAACGGAGGCGTTTGCCTGACCGTAGCAGCTGGAACAGTCCGTGGAAGGGGTCCCCCATGATCTTGTTCACTCTAGAGTTGCTCCTTCTGATGTATTGTTCCTGCAGAGGGGCAAGTGTAGTTCCGACAGTGCGTTCGGCCGAAGAACCGCCTTGTCCTGGGCAGACCAGTTCCCAAACCAGATTGTCATGTGTCCGGACAAGATGCTTTCCACAGCTGCTGAGTAGAAGCACTGGAGGCTCCTCAGACACACTCTGTGAGTTTCCTCAATTGCCTGAGGTGGTAAAAGCACAACTCTGAAACACCCTACAGAGGTTTGCCGTGGTCCTGTGGCTGCGGGCGGCTCTGACGAAGAATTTTGTGCCCTTTTAAGAGCAAACTAGGGCAGTGAAGCTTAATTCTAAGAGCCTGCAGCCGGGTTAAGTTCCATTCGCCTTCATAGTAACAGCAGCATTTCAACGCACCAACGCAGACCAGAGATCTCCGTCTGTTACTATAAAATTTAGGAGATTGAGAGGGGATCGTATAGAAACTTACAAAATTCTTAAGGGTTACACAAAAAGCTGGAGAAACTCAGCGGGCGCAGCAGCATCTAAGGAGCGAAGGAGATAGGCGACGTTTCGGGTCGAGACCCTTCTTCAGACTGGTCAGGGATCAGGGAAACGAGAAATATAGACAGTGATGTTAAAGGAAATAGGCCATTGTAGGCTGTTTGTAGTGTGAAAATGAGAAGCTAGTGCGACTTGGGTGGGGGGGGGAGATGGAGAAGGAACGTCAGGCCTACAATGGCCTGTTTCCTTTATCATCGATACTTTTTTGCATATCTTTCATTCATTGTTCTTTATCTCTCCACATCACTTCACCCGCTGAGTTTCTCCAGCTTTTTGTGTAACCCTCGATTCTCCAGCATCTGCAGTTCCTTCTGTACAAATTCTTAAGGGGTTGGACAGGCTAGATGCAGGAAGATTGTTCCCGATGTTGGGGAGGTCCAGGACAAGGGGTCACAGCTTAAGGATAAGGGGGAAATCCTTTAGGACCGAGATGAGAAGCACTTTCTTCACACAGAGAGTGGTGGGTCTCTGGAACTCTCTGCCACAGAGGGTAGTTGATGCCAGTTCATTGGCTATATTTAAGAGGGAGTTAGATGTGGCCCTTGTGGCTAAGGGGATCAGGGGGTATGGAGAGAAGGCAGGTACGGGATACTGAGTTGGATGATCAGCCATGGTCATATTGAATGGCGGTGCAGGCTCGAAGGGCCGAATGGCCTACTCCTGCACCTAATTTCTATGTTTCTATAACACACTGTGTCCCAGGAACTCAGCAGGTCAGGCAGCATCCAACGGACAGGTGACGTTTCAGATCAGGACCCTTCATCATTGCCCTCCACGGATGCTGCCTGACCCATTAGGAATAAGTGGTCGGCCATTTAGAACGCAGATGAGGAAAAACATTTTCACCCAGAGAGTTGTGAATCTGTGGAATTCTCTGCCTCGGAGGGCAGTGGAGGCAGGTTCTCTGGATGCTTTCAAGTGAGCATTAGGTAGGGATCTTAAAGATAGCCCACAGTTTAAGAATAAGGGGTTTGCCATTTAGAACGGAGATGAGGAAACACTTTTTCACACAGAGAGTCGTGAGTCTGTGGAATTCTCTGCCTCAGAGGCCGGTTCTCTGGATGCTTTCAAGAGAGAGCTAGATAGGGCTCTTAAAGATAGCGGAGTCAGGGGATATGGGGAGAAGGCAGGAACGGGGTACTGATTGGGGATGATCAGCCGTGATCACATTGAATGGCGGTGCTGGCTCGAAGGGCCGAATGGCCTACTCCTGCACCTGTTGTCTATTGTCTGACAGCGCCAGAAACCCGGGTTCAATCCTGACTCCGGGTGCTGTCTAGAAAGAGGAAGAAGATTGGACTTTATTGCCTTCCATCACAGTGGGGAACGTGGGGAATCCGCCGTGGTGGATGTTTATGTTAACCTCCATGTAGTTGTGTGTCTTTTTTTCCCAGTACGGCTGCACGGCAATCCGAATCTCACCGCACCTTAATTGGTACTTGTGACAATAAACTGTCTGCACATTCTCCCCGTGAGCCTTGATCACATTGAATGGCGGTGCTGGCTCGAAGGGCCGAATGGCCTACTCCTGCGCCTGTTGTCTATTGTCTCAACCCGAAACGTCACCTATTCCTTTTCAAGTACAGTCAGGTCAAGTTTATTCGTCACATACACATACGGGATGTGCAGTGGAATGAAAAGTGGCCGTGCTCGTGGACTTTGTGCAAAAAACACACACAAACAAACAACCAACAAACTACAAACAGAATCACATGTTCTTTTTCATATTAAATATTGTGGTCCAGTAAGTTAGTAGAGTTAGTCCCTGGTGAGATAGGAGTTCACAGTCCGAATGGCCTCTGGCAAGAAACTCTTTCTCATCCTCTCCGTTCTCACAGCGTGTTCAACGGAGGCGTTTGCCCGACCGTAGCAGCCGGAACAGTCCGTTGCAGGGGTGGAAGGGGTCCCCCATTATCAAACATAGAAACATAGAAATTAGGTGCAGGAGTAGGCCATTCGGCCCTTCGAGCCTGCACCGCCATTCAATATGACCATGGCTGATCATCCAACTCAGTATCCCGTACCTGCCTTCTCTCCATACCCCCTGATCCCTTTAGCCACAAGGGCCACATCTAACTCCCTCTTAAATATAGCCAATGAACTGGCCTCAACTACCCTCTGTGGCAGAGAGTTCCAGAGACCCACCACTCTCTGTGTGAAAAAATTCCTTCTCATCTCGGTCCTAAAGGATTTCCCCCTTATCCTTAAGCTGTGACCCCTTGTCCTGGACCTCCCCAACATCGGGAACAATCTTCCTGCATCTAGCCTGTCCAACCCCTTAAGAATTTTGTAAGTTTCTATAAGATCCCCTCTCAATCTCCTAAATTCTAGAGAGTATAAACCGAGTCTATGCAGTCTTTGTTCATAAGACAGTCCGGACATCCCAGGAATCAGTCTGGTGAACCTTCGCTGCACTCCCTCTATGGCACTCCCTGTATTATCTTTTCGCCAGAGATGCTGCCTGCCCCGCTGAGTTACTCCAGCATTTTGTCTATCTGCGGTGTCAACCTGCACCTGCAGTTCCTTCCTACACACTTTATCTCGTTTGCAATGCAGGTTCAGAAAGCGAGTCCAACTAGATCATCCAGATTTTTCTTTGCATTTTGCATTCCCGTGACACTTCCATTGAATATGCAATTTGCTTACTTCAGCGGTTTTGATTGTCACTCGAGCGAATGCACAGTGACATTCTTTTCATTCAGACAGCCCAGTACATTCTGCTTAAGCACATCCACAATTAGAACAGTTTAGTTTGGAGAAACAGGCCCTTCGGCCCACTGAGTCGACACCGACCAGCATTCCCCGCACTTTGACATAATCTAGCAATGTTACAAAATTTTGAGATTTTAAAAATCAAGTCTGCAATTTATCCCATCAGGTAAAGCATTAAAAAAAGTTTAATTTGACACCTAATTCACTTTCATATCTTCAGTACTAAGAAAGTTATGACCATTTTCATAATCGAAAAATTAGCATCTTGTTCCCCATTGCCTTTCAATTGACTTAACTCAAAAGCTGTGATCTAGAACCGTTAAAAGCACATAACTTTCTTAAAAATTAAGAGAACTCAATGAAATTTTCAGTTATTATAGATTGAAGCATTCTGAAACAAATATGAAACAATCTTACTTGGATGACCTGAAATTAAAGCATATAATTAGTTAGTTATCTAATTGTAGCTAATTACAAAATTCAATTAGATCTAAACATCTATCCATTTCTTAAGAAAAGATAAACTTTTTTTTAATTGCCTAAGGGTCCAAATAACATTCACACAATAATCCACAATATAACATAATTTTTAAATCTCATTTTCATGAATTTCTGGGCCGAATGGAAGGAATTTAGTGTTTAATGCCTGTAAATTAATGGCCATTTAAATCAACTAGCGAGTGGGTTTTAGTGGAATGCGATGGATTGGAACGTTGCGGTTTGTGGTGAAGTCGGGAGGAAAAATACTGTTTGTTCATACATTTTTTTGGACCCCATTTCGCAACATGAAAATATGCTTAAAGCCTCCCAAAAAACCAACTTTTAATATAAAAATAAACTGTGTACCTTTTTTTCTCCCCTACGCAAAATCCTTCCCGTTGTCGGCGCTCATGGCTTTGGAAGGTGATTTTTAAATTACTCTAGATAATAAATAATCTAGCGTAATTTAAAAATACCTTAATTAATGAAATGTCGGAGCGATTTTTCTTCCGCAACGAAATCGCCCGACATGGATCGATTTGCCCTGCCTGTGGAAAAACGGCACTTTAAGCCTGCCCCCCTCTGAAAGGCGCCAAAGTCGCGCACACGGGGAGCGGCAGAACTGCAGCGCTGCTCAAGGTAAGTTTTGTAACATACCTACATAATCTACACACGTCAATTTATATTTCTATAGCACATTTAAAAACAGCTCTCGTTGACCAAAGCAAAGATCCTATACCGGAGCAAGATAGACCACTCCTGGTAAATGCAACGGGCTGACGTGTAGTACGGAACAGAGCCGAACGTGGGCCTCTTTTTCATCCATTTCAGTAACCCCGCCCGACTCACAGAGTATTCAATTCAATTCAATCTTTAATTGTAGTTAGATCGAAATGCAGTTGCATCTCACCCAGAAGAACGAACTTAGAATAATGAACGTTAAAATATATATAGATGTACAAACAGTATCAGTAGTCATGTCAAACAAAAGTCAAAGTCAAACAAACTTTATTGTCATTTACAAATACATCGATATATGCAGTTCCAAATGAAATTACGTTGCATTTTAGTGCAATTTTACTGGGGGAAGGAGTGTCCCGGGGGTGGGGGTGACTGGCAATCACCGAGGTGCAGAGTTAAGGGCATGTCCTACAAGCATGCAACTCTATGCGATTAGCGCGACCTAACGTGGTCGCTTGAGCCGTCCGGCGTCGCGGGGCCGGTCCCACTTCGATCGCCGGAATTGTGCGGAGTTCGTCCCAACATCGCGCGGGGCTCCGAAAAACTGACTATGTTCAAAAATTCCGCGCGGCAACGGCTTGTCAGCGCGCTGTCGCCTCGACGCATTACACACCGCCCCGACATCGTGCCTCCGTGACCCTCTCTGTAGGTGCCTCCGTGACCCTCTATGTGTGTGGCTCCGTGGCCCTCTGTGTGTGTGCCTCTGTGCCCCTCTCTGTGTGCCCCTCTCTGTCCTGGCGAACTTACCTTAAGACTTCGCTCCAAGTTCGCCTCACTTTGCGCCGCGTTGCGCCACTCACCCGACCTCCGCGCGGCCCCTGCTGCCGGTTTGGTCGCGCTTGCCGCATGCAGGCGCATGCTGGTGGGAACGGCCCTGTACAGGGGATCACCCGACCTCCGCGCGGCCCCCGCTTCTAGTTTGATCGCGCTCATCGCATGGAGTTGCATGCTGGTAGGACAGGCCCTTTAAGTATTGTAACAGCCGCAGGGAAGAAGCTGTTCCTGAACCTGCTGGTCCGTCAACGGAGGGACCTGTAGCGCCTCCCGGATTGGAGGAGGGTAAACGGTCTATGGCTGGGGTGAGAGCAGTCCTTGACGATGCTGCGTTGCGGGGGAACAGTTTGTGTTGATAAATTAAAATTCTGAAAATGAGAAGGAGATTTTTACCAAATAACTTTTATGTTTACGAGGATGTTTCCGTAACCGGTTTCCGGCTCCGCACTAGTATCCTACGGGATCTTTGGTGCGGAGAGGGAAGCCGGTTACGGAAATGGGGCCGGAAATTACCCGTGAATCTGCCTACGTCTTTTTCGTCAAGCGGACTATCTTGCTCGCTGTAGGGTCTTTGGGCCAAAGTGCTTTACATCAGTGCAGGTACTAACATGCCACATACAGTGGTACATAGATCTAACAATACATACATAAATACATCGGCCTCCACTGCCTTCCGTGGCAGAGAATTCCACAGGTTCACAACTCTCTGGGTGAGAAAGTTTTTCCTCATCTCAGTCCTAAATGGCCGACCCCTTATTCTTAAACTGTGTGTGTGTGGCCCCTGGTTCTGGACTCCCTCAACATCGGGAACCTGCCTCAAAGACAGATGTGTACAGCAATTTGTTCTTCCCACGCCCTATTAAAGCACGGAATAATCTCCACCAAGCCACGGTTGCCCAGCCAGATGCAACTGCATTTAAAGTGACACTTTCTTCCCAATAACCCTCTCTGGCTAAACCCCTCCCTTCACCAGTTAAATTCCAGTTTAAATTCCAGTTGGAATATTTTGGAGGACCAAGTAACCAAGAACCTTTTTTCCTGCGTCTAGCCGGTCCAATCCTGGAAGAATTTTATATGTTTCTATACAAGATCCCCTCTCATCCCTCCAATGTCCAGTGAATACAAGCCCAGTTGATCCATTCTTTGATTCCGAGTCAGGCAGCATCTCTGGAGAAAAAGCATGGGTGACATTTCAGGTCGGAACCCTTCTTCAGACCTGTACTCCAGTTCTATCGTAGACACAGAAACGTAGAAAATAGGTGCAGGAGGAGGCCATTCTGCCCTTCAGCCCTTCGAGCCAGCACTGCCATTCATTGTGATCATGGCTGATCATCCCCAATCAATAATCCGTGCCTGCCTTCTCCCCATATCCCTTGACTCCACTACCCCTAGAGCTCTATCTAACTCTCTCTTAAATCCACCCAGTGATTTGGCCTCCACTGCCCTCTGTGGCAGGGAATTCCACAAATTCACAATTCTCTGGGTGAAAAAGTCTTTTCTCGCCCCAGTCTTAAATGGCCTCCCCTTTATTCAAAGACTGTGTGGCCCCTGGTTCTGGACTGGCCCGACATTGGGAACATTTTTCCTGCGTCCAGCTTGTCCAGTCCTTTTATAATTTAGACACGAGGGATTATTCATGGAAGCCAATTGACGGACAAACCTGCACGTCTTTGGAACGTCTTGGGAGTGAAACGGAGCAACCGGAGAAAACCCACGCGGTCACGAGGAGAATGTACAAAGTCTGTAAAGACAGCAACCAAGATTGCGTGCTTACCACAGACGCAGATCCACAATCACGTATTATAATCAATCCACACTCTTTTAAAATCACCACTCCAACAGCAAAATGTCTTACTCTGACTGTGATACCTTGCACTAAACGTTATTCCCTTGATTCATGTATCTGTAAGGGCCTGTCCCACCAGCATGCAACTCTATGCGATGAGTGCGACCTAACGTGGTCGCTTGAGCCGTCCGGCGTCGCGGGGCCGGTCCCACTTCAATCGCCGGAGCTGTGCGGAATTGTGCGGAGTTCGTCCCGAGTTCGTCCCGACATCGCGCGGGTCTCCGAAAAACCGACTATGTCCAAAACTTCCGCGCGGCAACGGCTTGTCGGCTCGCAGTCGCCTCGACATTTACACACCGCCCCGACATCGTGCCTCCGTGACCCTCTCTGTAGGTGCCTCCGTGACCCTCTATGTGTGTGGCTCCATGGCCCTGTGTGTGTGTGCCTCTGTGCCCCTCTCTGTGTGCCCCTCTCTGTCCTGGAGAACTTACCTTAGACTTCGTTCCAAGTTCGCCTCACTTTGCGCCGCGTTGCGCCACTCACCCGACCTCCGCGCGGCCCCTACTGCTGGTTTGGTTGCGCTTGCCGCATGCAGGCGCATGCTGGTGGGAACGGCCCTGTACTGGGATCACCCGACCTCCGCGGGGCCTCCGCTTCTAGTTCGATCGCGCTCATCGCATAGAGTTGCATGCTGGTGGGACAGGCCCTGTACACTCTAAATGGCTCGATTGTGTAGGAAAGAACTGGTTTAGATCGAAGGTCGACACAAAATATTCTGGGGTAACTCAGCGGGACAGGCAGCATCTCTGGAGAGAAGGAATGGGCGACGTTTCGGGTCGAGACCCTTCAGACGAACGCTGGGGTTGTAACCTGCCCAAGCGAAACACGAGGCGCTGCTCCTCCAATTTGCGCTGGGCCTCACTCTGACAGCGGAGGAGGCCCAGGACACAAAGGCCAAGGTGGGAATGGGAGGTGGAATTAAGGGCCTGTCCCACTTGGCCATCGTTCACGCGACAAGCCGGTAGTGACTGACGAACGACAGTTGCGCACGTCTTCACGAGCCTTCAAATATATTATCTGCTCTGCAAGTAGAATTAGTCAGTGTGTTGACATCATTTGTTAAGTGAAATATTGATAACATTATTGTTTGCTGGAAAAGTGTATTTACTTTTCAACTTTCCGAAACACAAAATTATAGCAGTTTGAGGGTTTGAACCCAGCTTAAGAATTTTTTTTAAAAGGTGTTAGTAAAATTGTTGGCTGGTTATTTAAAAAAAGCCTAATTTGGTTACTAATGTTCTTGTAGGATATAAAATCTGCAACTAATGATAAAGATCCCGATAGATAGATGGGAAAAGTATCCGATGAACACACACAATTGTTCCATTTAATGCAAGACCATAATTTAATTCAATTTAAATTATTACATCGACTATATTATTCAAAAACAAGGTTGGATAAATTCTACCCAAACGTCTCTCCCAGATGCGATAAATGTTTGTTTCAAAATGCCAATATAACACATTCATTTGTAGGATGTTCAAAGTTGAATACATTTTGGAGTGATATTTTTACAAAGCCCTTCAAGTCAAGACTATGTCACATTCAAAAGAAACACAAAATTGTGGCTAATCCAACAACAATCCTGTTCTCATATTTAGTTTTTACACGGTGCTCTCTCTGGATGTCTATTTCTCTTTCCCATTTTTTTAATCTCATTTCCATTTCCATTTCCCTATTTTTAATAATGTTAATATATATTATCATTTTTAACCAATAGCCCTACTAGGGACAAGTGTTGCGAATTAGCTTTGGCTAGAAACAGCATACATCAGATGACTGTTTCAAGTGTATCTATGTTATTTGTATCTGTCCCTATTTAAATAAACCTTAATCGATCAATAGAACATAATACGGAATGGATTATATTTGGAATAGTAGTAGAAGATATCAATTTAAACAAAGACCAAAAAGTATTCTTTAATTATGGGTTAATAAATGGAAGGACGTTGATACTTAAATTTTGGAAAAATACAGTTATACCAACTATTACAAATGTGGATTAGGAATATAACGGACTTAGTTCACCCTGAAGAAATTTGATTTTACTACTTGTCATTCGAACCTCAGAGAGGCTCGAACGAAACTCCGTTTCTACAAGCCGTACAAACAGAACAATTCATAAAAAAAACACACAAACAATTCAATTCACACAAACATCCATCGCAGTGAATCTGCTCCTCACTGTGATGGAAGGCAAAGTCTTCTCTCTCCCCCGCACCATTTCTCTCCCGAGGTCGAAGCCCCAGGCGGGCGGTGTTAAGTCCCACGGCCATTGTACGGC
The DNA here is from genome assembly GCA_963514005.1 of Raja brachyura. Next base: position 14,497 of record CAUPSL010001323.1, on the reverse strand, counting down.
CCCGCTCTAGGCCCAAAAGTCCCAACGTTGGAGCCCCCGGCGGGCGCTGGAATGTCCCGCGGCCATTAGAGCCGCGCCGGGCGATGTACGGCCCCGCTCTAGGCCCAAAAGTCACAACGTTGGAGCCCCCGGCGGGCGCTGGAATGTCCCGCGGCCATTAGAGCCGCGCCGGGCGATGTACGGCCCCGCTCCGGGTCGCTCCAACCCCACGACGGAGAAGCTGTGTTGCGGGAGCTCCGGAGAGCAGTCTCCCACCCGGACCCGCGAGCGAGCTCCCGATATCCCGACAGTCCACCGGCAGTAATCGCAGCTGGAGCTCCGGAGTCGGGCCACAGCGGCGAGCCACCACCGCTCCCCACGCTCCGAGGCCGGCCAGCCCCACGACGGTGAGTAGTCCGCAGCTCCGCAGGCTCCGTGACTGGAGCCCCCAGCTCGTCCCGGTCGGAGGCCGCTGGCTCCACGGTGCTAGGCCCCAACGACAACGGAGACCCAACAGGGAAAAAGTCGGGTCTCCCGTGCAGGGAAAAGATTTAAAAGTTTCCCCCCCCCACCCCCCACATATACACAATTAGAGACAATACAAAAAAAAACACACGAACAACTACATTTAACTAGACAAAAAATTAAAAAAAAGACAGACAGGCTGTAGGGGCCGCTGCAACGTGTCGCCCCGTCTCATCAATTAAGACTCCGCCTAATAGACAAATATGACCAATTTTTTTTAATTTTAGTTTATTAGAAGTAAGTACAGCAATATGGCACCAAGGTGCCTAATATATATGAACATATCACATTTTATGTACGGCTTCTTATTTTTTAATTTTTTTTAATAATGAAAAAGAAAAAGAGAGAGCAGGAAATAAACGATAGAGAAACATGTGATATACAGTGTGTGAGAAGAAGAGTAGAAAGTAAGATATTAAGGAGATGTCACCAAAAAGCCAGTGTCACCAAACTTCTGAATTCTCTGGGCGGGGGTGGAACCCTCTCCAAGACAGACGTGAAGCTCACCGTTTGACCTGTTTTTACAAAATGGTCGGCTAGACATAGATCACAAGACCTACACCAACCCCAAACCAATTAGGAGCAGACGAGGGCATTCGATCCATTTTGTGGTCCCAGCCTCAAAGACAGATGTGTACAGCAATTCGTTCTTCCCACGCACTATTAAAGCACGAAATAATCTCCACCAAGCCACGGTTGCCCAGCCAGATGCAACTACATTTAAAGTGGCACTTTCTTCCCAATAACCCTCTCTGGCTAAACCCCTCCCTTCACCACCTCCAGTTTAAATTCCAGTTGGAATATTTGGGAGGACCAAGTAACCAAGATCGTTATCTATATTCTTGACCATCCCTCACCCAATCCTGAAACGGTTAGCGTCCATGGTTTTGTTGCACCATATGCTTCCAAAAAATTGACACATTTTTGGGGAAGTCCAGAACAAGGGGTCACAGTTTAAGGATAAGGGGGAATTCCTTTTGGACCGAGATGAGGAAAACATTCTTTACACAGAGAGTGGTGGGTCTGTGGAATTCTCTGCCTCAGAAGGTAGTTGAGGCCAGTTCATTGGCTATATTTAAGAGGGAGTTAGATGTGGCCCTTGTGGCTAAAGGGATCAGAGGGTATGGAGAGAAGGCAGGTACGGGATACTGAGTTGGATGATCAGCCATGATCATATTGAATGGCGGTGCTGGCTCGAAGGGCCGAATGGCCTACACCTGCACCTATTGTCTATGATGCTTCTTCGACGGTCTCGACCTGAAACATTACCCGTTCCTTCTCTCCAGAGATGCTGCCTGTCCCGCTGAGTTACTCCAACATTTTGTGTCTGCCTGCCCATCGTAAACGCCGCTGTCGTATCTGCCTCCACCACCACCATGCGTTCCAGGTGCCCACCAGCCTCCGTGTGAAAATCCTGCCCCCTGTTCATAGAAACATAGAAAATAGGTGCAGGAGTCGGCCATTCGGCCCTTCGAGCCTGCACCGCCATTCAATGTGATCATGGCTGATCATCCAACTCAGTATCCCGTACCTGCCTTCTCTCCATACCCCCTGATCCCTTTAGCCACAAGTGCCACATCTAATGCCCTCTTAAATATAGCCAATGAACTGGCCTCAACTACCTTCTGTGGCAGAGAATTCCAGAGACTCACCACTCTCTGTGTAAAGAATGTTTTCCTCATTTCGGTCCTAAAGGATTTCCCCCTTATCCTTAGACTGTGACCCCTTGTTCTGGACTCCCCCAACATCGGGAACAATCTTCCAGCATCTAGCTTGTCCAACCCCTTAAGAATTTTGTAAGTTTCTATAAGATCCCCCCTCAATCTTCTAAATTCCAGTTCCTCCCTTACACTTTGCCCCTCACACCAAATAGTCCCCCCCCCCCTTGATTTATCTATAAGGAGGAATCTCATTTCCTCAAGATGTGCGGTGTCCAACATGTTTGAAATACACATTTTAAGCAATGGTATGGGTGTATTTTTCCAAAAGTGAAGTATGCGTTTCTTTGGCCGTTATTAACCCATAATTAAAAAATAAATTTTGAGATGAGTTCAGTTTATTCCCATCTTCCATTACTCCAAATATAATCATTTCAGTATTAGGTTCCATTTTAATCTTGAATAATTTTGTAAATATTTCAAAAATATCACTCCAGAATTTATAAAGTTTTACGCAGGAGACAAAAGTGTTATCGTTGCGTTTTGGGATAGACATTTAATCACAAATGGCGGGAGTATTTGGTTATTCAGTCTAGTTTTTGAGTAATATAATCTGCGTAAAATTTTAAAATATGACCAATTCTTAAGGAGTTGGTCCCCTTTCATCGACTTTTTGGAATTGTGTGATACTGTAATGATTACTGATTTCTTTTTTAAGGGACTTTTTCTCCTATTTCTACTTTCTAGTTTTCCATTTCCTATATACAAAATAGAGAGAGTACAGAGGAGATTCACTAGAATGTTGCCTGGGATCCAGCAACTAAGTTACAGAGAAAGGTCGAACAGGTTAGGTCTTTATTCTCTGGAGCGCAGAAGGTTAAGGGGGGGACTTGATTGAGGTCTTTAAAATGATGAAAGGGATAGACAGAGTTGACGTGGATAAGCTTTTCCCATTGAGGGTAGGGAAGATTCAAACAAGAGGGCATGACATGAGAATTAAGGGACAGAGGTTTAGGGGTAACATGAGGGGGAACTTCTTTACTCAGAGAAGTGGTGGCTGTGTGGAATGAGCTTCCTGCAGAAGTGGTGGAGGCAGGATCGATTTTAACATTTAAAAGTAAAGTGGATAGGTATATGGACGGGAAGGGAATGGAGGGGTATGGTCTGAGTGCAGGTAGATGGGACTAGGGGAAAATAAATGGTCGGCACGGACTGGAAGGGCCGAGAAGGCCTGTTTCCGTGCTGTAATTGTTATATGGTTAAATTTTTATATACACATTTCACATTTTTCTATTTTATACTATCTAATTTTCCTCTTTTTCGTCTCTCTATTTTTTTTACTTCCTTTCCAAAAACATAAAACTAGAGGTTGTACATAGAATGGATTACGTTATGACACAGTTGTATTATTTTGCACTGTATTAACTTCGAATAAATAAAATAAAACAAAAAAAAATAAAATTAAATTAAATCTGCGATCCTTAACTGGATGTTAAGTTTTGAAACATTCTTAACTAAGGATGTTTCAAAATACTGATTAAGGTGTTACTCTGAAGGTGTTATTTTCTCATTGTGGCCGACTGTGTATGGGCGGCTTACGGCGGCGCATGGTGGCGCTTCGTTGCGCACGGTGGCGTAATCACGCGTCGCCACGCGCTACACGTACGAGGTCAGGACGTCTGCGTGCGACTGCAATACGCCCGGGTGCGTACGCAATGCGTCACGCCAGAGGCGGGCGGTGATTTTGTGCCCTACAAAATCCCGGAGCGCCGCACGATCCCACGCGCAACTCCATACCGTCTCCCAGCGACCGCCCCGCGCGGCCCACACACTACCCGTGCGTCTCGACGTGATGCAAATGGCGCGCAACTAACGGACAAGTGGGACAGGCCCCTTTGGTGTTCAGCAACCGGGAGATCAGGTAGGTTTAGGCAGTCGATAGCTGGGGGGTTAGTTTGTGTGATGATCTGGGGTGTATTAACTGGAGTCTAATAAAAAAGGGCCATTGTTCTTCCCCTGACCAGTGCGTTCATCTTCTTCGAATTATCAAGTGTTCTTAGGACACTGATATCCTTTTCATCAGCTTTAATATTGCAGCATCCAACACAAGGCCCGGCTTTCAACAAGAGCGTTCGACGCGGTGGAAAGTAATCATCTTTGAATGTCAGGCTGTTGTAACAGCGTCTAGGTACAGACAGACACACGCACACACACACAAAGCATTCTTGCCCAACCCATTGCATGCGGATGGCAAGTTGAAGGCCCAGTTGATTAAAGAATTCACAGCATGTCAGCAAGGCAGTTGTTCCTTCTTACATGTTTTGTTTTGTTTCCGCGCTGGACGAGAAGTGCCGGCACATACCTGGGCGGTCACGGTGGCGCGACGGTAGAGTCGCTGCCTCACAGCGCTCCGGAGACCCGGGGTTCAATCCTGACTACGGGCCCTGTCTGTGCGGAGTTTGTACGTTCTTCCCGTGGGTTTTTCTCCGAGACCTTCCGTTTCCTACTGCGCTCCAAAGACGTGTAAGTTTGGAGGTTAATTGGAAGGATGAGAGGGGGGATCCCATTGAAACTTACCGTACAGTGAAAGGCCCGGATAGAGTGGATGTGGAGAGCATGTTTCCACTGGTGGGAGAGTCTAGGACCAGAGGGCACAGCCTCACATTCAGGATTAAAGGAATGTTTAAGAAGGAACTGCAGATGCTGGAAAATCGAAGGTGGACAAAAATGCTGGAGAAACTCAGCGGGTGAGGCAGCGTCTATGGAGCGAAGGAAATGGGCGACGTTTCGGGCCTTCTTTAGACTGATGTGTGCTAGTACTGGCTGGTTGGGCCGAAGGTCCTGTTTCCCACGCTTTATGTCTAAGGTCCACAGAAAATTCATACAGTCATGTGATAGGAGCAGAATTAGGCCATTCGGCCCATCACGCCCACTTCGCTATCCAACCATGTTTCCCTCTTAACCTCGTTCTCCTGCCTTCACCCCATAACTCCCATACGGCAGCACAATCTGCCACAATCAGGCAATGATGGTCCAATTCTACACGGCCATCGTAGAGTCTGTCTTCACCTTCTCCATCGCGGTCTGGTTTGGCCCAGCCACCAAGCACGACACCTGGAGGCTGCAGCGAATCGTCCGATCAGCAGAGAAGGTTGTTGGCTGCAACCTTCCCTCCGTTGACGAACTGTACACTGCAAGGGCCAGGAGGCGAGCGGGCAAGATCATCTCTGACCCCTCTCACCCTGGCCACAAACTCTTTGAATCACTTCCCTCTGGAAGGCGACTCCGGACTGTCAAAGCCGCCACCGCCGCCAGACACAAAAACAGTTTTTATCCACGAGTAGTTGCTCTACTCAACAGCCAAAAATCTGTAGCCTCCCTTTGATCTGGTATTTTGTTGGTTCACATGCTCGATCAATGGTGTTTTATCATTAATGTTTTAATGTTTCGTGTTTTCTGAGTCATTCGTAACTGGCGCTGTATGTCATGTGGGCAGAGCACCAAGGCAAATTCCTTGTATTTGAATACTTGGCCAATAAATTTACTTACTTACTTAACTCCTGACATTCCCGAAGTTATTCCATAAAATATTAGTGGTGTCACAAAGACTCGTAGAACAATAACTGGTGCGGACTCGGTGACTCGAAGGGCCTGTTTCCGTGCTGTATCTCCAAACTAAACTAAACCCAGGACAGCCCCCAGAATAATCCAGGATGGCTCACTCCAAATGTCTTTTAAATATTATTCTAGTACCTGCATCAATTGCCTCCTCTGGCAGCTCATTCTATACACAAACTGCCCTCTGTGATAAAGTCCTATTTAAAAAAATTCCCTCTCACCTTAATCCTATGTCCTCTGGTTCATTATCCCCCTACTATGGGTAAAAGACTTTGTGTATCTACCGTAGTTATTTCCCTTGTGATCTTATACACCGCTATAAGATCTCCCCTCATCCTCTTGCTCTCCAAGGGATAGAGTCCTGGCCTGCCCAACTTCTCCCCATCGCTCAAGACCTGGAATCATCCTCGTAAATCTTCTCTGCTCTCCCCCCCCCCCCCCCCCGAACAAGTTGGGTAAAGGGGAAGTACAACGGGATCTGGGGGTCCTTGTTCATCAGTCTACGGAAGTAAGCGTGCAGGTACAGCAGGCAGTGAAGAAAGCGAATGGCATGTTGGCCTTCATAGCACGAGGAATCGAATATAGGAGCAAAGAGGTCCTTCTGCAGTTGTACAGGGCCCTAGTGAGACCACACCTGGAGTATTGTGTGCAGTTTTGGTCCCCTAATTTGAGGACGGACATTCTTGCTATTGAGGGAGTGCAGCGTATGTTTACAAGGTTAATTCCCGGGATGGCGGGACTGTCATATGCTGAGAGAATGGAGCGGCTGGGCTTGTACACTCTGGAATTTAGAAGGATGAGAGGGGACCTCATCGAAACATATAAGATTGTTAAGGGCTTGGAAACACTTGAGGCAAGAAACATGTTCCCGATGTTGGGGGAGTCCAGAACCAGGGGCCACACATAGTTTAAGAATAAGGGGTAAACCATTTAGAACGGAGACGAGGAAACACTTCTTCTCACAGAGAGTTGTGAGTCTGTGGAATTCTCTGCCTCAGAGGGTGGTGGAGGCAGGTTCTCTGGATGCTTTCAAGATAGGGCTCTTAAAGATAGCGGAGTCAGGGGATATGGGGAGAAGGCAGGAACAGGGTACTGATTGGGGATGATCAGCCATGATCACATTGAATGGCGGTGCTGGCTCGAAGGACCGAATGGCCTCCTCCTGCACCTGTTGTCTATTGTCTATTGTCTATTGATATGGGGAGAAGGCAGGAACGGGATACTGATTGGGGATGATCAGCCATGATCACATTGAATGGCGGTGCTGGCTCGAAGGGCCGAATGGCCTACTCCTGCACCTATTGTCTATTGTCTATTGACAAAATTGTGTCATAGCCGGTGTAACGAAAATGTCTTTCAATTTATTTTGTATATGTTCACTAACCTTTGACCTGCCGTCCTGACCTGCAGGCGATCGGTGGCCGTTGAGACGAGACCCCCTCGGTTACCATGGAGACCCTGGAGACAGAGAGACAACCGGCCAAGCCGCCCCTGAGGCCCAAACCTCCGATGCCAAAGAGAGCTCAGGACGACGGCTGGCTGATGGGCGGCAAGGGGCGTCCGGCTCGCCCCCCCGTCCCCGCCAAGCGCCCCGCCTCTGAATTCCCGGCCGGCGAGGCCCCCCAGGGCTGGGGCAACGTCCGGAAGATCCGGGAGCGCTTCGACAAGGCGGCGGAGTCGCCGGAGACAGCGCGAGTGGGCGCGACCAAGGAGAAGCAGCCCCTGGCGGTCCGGCGGTCCGAGTCGGCGCGCGAGGTCGCCAGGGACGCTCCCCCTGTGCCGAAGGCCCGACGCAAGCGGGCGGTTTCCCGGGAAACGTCGGCGAAACGCAGCGAGGATCAGACGCCGGCAGTGCCCGCGATCACCGAGCCACCAGAGAGCCAGGAACCATCGAGCGGTAAGTTCATAGGTCACTCCTCCGGCCTAGCTGGTTTCCCCGGCAACCGTTTGGCCTTCATCTCAGTTGCCATCAGCTCAGTGTGGGTTTACAAGGCTTGTAGGTTAATTGGCTTGGTATAAGTGTCAATTTTGGGTCTACTTAAGTTTATTTGTTATCCCCTAATTTGAGGAAGGACATTCTTGCTATTGAGGGAGCCCAGCGTAGGTTCACCAGGTTAATTCCCGGGATGGCGGGACTGTCATATGCTGAGAGAATGGAGCGGCTGGGCTTGTACACTCTGGAGTTTAGAAGGATGAGAGGGAATCTTATTGGAACATATAAGATTGTTAAGGGTTTGGACGCGCTAGAGGCAGGAAACATGTTCCCGATGTTGGGGGAGTCCAGAACCAGGGGCCACACACACAGTTTAAGAATAAGGGATAAGCCATTTAGAACGGAGACGAGGAAACACTTTTTCTCACAGTGTTAAACTGAGTTATTTTGTCAATCTAACTTGACTCAAACACTTGGGTACACAAAAGGCTGGAGAAACTCAGCGGGTGCAGCAGCATCTAAGGAGCGAAGGAGATAGGCGATGGTTCGGGTCGAGACTTGAAGAAGGCACTATGACTCAAACACTTGTTGCTGTTGAAATCGATCCTTCAATCAGCTGAGACTAGTCTCTTGAACCTTCCGACACAGAGCTGATGCTCTGGGGCGGGTCGAGAGGGGAGTAACGTTGATACAAACTCGTGGCATTTATATAGGTATTAGACGATTCAGATACAGAAGGTGTGACAAGCTAGCAACCAATCATCTGAATCCTTCTGGTAATTTGCAACATCAGTCACATGTTCCCCCTTCCCTGGCCACATTACAATCTTTGTTTGCCTGTGGTACATAGAAACATAGAAACATAGAAATTAGGTGCAGGAGTAGGCCATTCGGCCCTTCGAGCCTGCACCGCCATTCAATATCATCATGGCTGATCATCCAACTCAGTATCCCATACCTGCCTTCTCTCCATACCCCCTGATCCCCTTAGCCACAAGGGCCACATCTAACTCCCTCTTAAATATAGCCAATGAAGTGGCCTCAACTACCCTCTGTGGCAGAGAGTTCCAGAGACCCACCACTCTCTGTGTGAAAAAATTCCTTCTCATCTCGGTCCTAAAGGATTTCCCCCTTATCCTTAAGCTGTGACCCCTTGTCCTGGACCTCCCCAACATCAGGAACAATCTTCCTGCATCTAGCCTGTCCAACCCCTTAAGAATCTTGTAAGTTTCTATAAGATCCCCTCTCAATCTCCTAAATTCTAGAGAGTATAAACCGAGTCTGTCCAGTCTTTGTTCATAAGACAGACCTGACATCCCAGGAATCAGTCTGGTGAACCTTCGCTGCACTCCCTCTATGGCAATAATGTCCTTCCTCAGATTTGGAGACCAGAACTGCATGCAATACTCCAGGTGTGGCCTCACCAAGACCCTATACAACTGAAGTAGAACCTCCCTGCTCCTATACTCAAATCCTTTTGCTATGAAAGCTAACATACCATTGGCTTTCTTCACTGCCTGCTGTACCTGCATGCCTACTTTCAATGACTGGTGTACCATGACACCCAGGTCGCGCTGCATCTCCCATTTTCCTAATCGGCCTCCATTTAGATAATAACTAAATGGGGTACAACTTAGGGGGTACAACTTAGCTTATTTTGTTTCAACACAGCAAAACCCCAGTAGGCCCAATTATCCAAGAACACTCCTCAAAATATAAGATACACTTCTAAATCCAATGATCACACAAGTCATCCACACTTCCCATATCAAGAAGAAAGATATTTCTATGAATCTGAACAATTTCTATAAGTCTAATGTTTACATTCCTACTAGAACAATACATTTTATAATTTGTTTCTCTACAATTTTACTATTACATATGTCTTTAAAACATTAATGATAGAAGTTTGCGGAATTACAGTTTCTAAGTTCAAAACGCACATCTCCAAACCAAGCATGCATGGGTCGTACATCTGTCAACTTTTGGCATTAGGGAGAAACTTCATTCTTAACTTACAGCCTCCCAGTTTCCTGCTACCTCTGCGAGGTGGATTTCCAATCTCTCTACAGGGCCTCTTACAAATATTACAAACCAAACCGAAAAATCACAACCCAGAATTACATCAGTATCCATCAATCTAATCATCTTGTTCTCCAAGCAACTGCTCCTCTTCCTGAAGGAGGGTCTCGACCCGAAACGTCGCCTATCTCCTTCGCTCCTTAGATGCTGCTGCACCCGCTGAGTTTCTCCAGCTTTTTGTGTAACCCTCCTACTCCTCTTCACCTACATCCTAATTCAACATTGCTTATAGTTGATCTTATAGAGACTTACAACATTCTTAAGACTGATTCCTGGGATGTCAGGACTGTCTTATGAAGAAAGACTGGATAGACTCGGTTTATACTCTCTAGAATTTAGGAGATTGAGGGGGGATCTTATAGAAACGTACAAAATTCTTAAGGGGTTGGACAGGCTAGATGCAGGAAGATTGTTCCCGATGTTGGGGAAGTCCAGAACAAGGGGTCACAGCTTAAGGATAAGGGGGAATTCCTTTAGGACAGAGATGAGGAAAACATTCTTTACACAGAGAGTGGTGGGTCTCTGGAATTCTCTGCCACAGGTCGTTGAGGCCAGTTCATTGGCTATATTTAAGACGGCGTTAGATGTGGCACTTGTGGCTAAAGGATAAGGGGGAAATCCTTTAAGACCAAGATGAGAAAGACTTTTTTCACACAGAGAGTGGTGAATCTGTGGAATTCTCTGCCACAGAAGGGAGTTGAGGCCAGTTCATTGGCTATATTTAAGAGAGAGTTAGATGTGGCCTTTGTGGCTATAGGGATCAGAGGGTATGGAGAGAAGGCAGGTACAGGATACTGAGTTGGATGATCAGCCATGGTCATATTGAATGGCGGTGCAGGCTCGAAGGGCCGAATGGCCTACTCCTGCACCTAATTTCCATGTTTCTATGTATGTTTCTATGTTAAGGGGTTGGACAGGCTAGATGCAGGAAGACTGTTCCCGATGTTGGGGAAGTCCAGAACAAGGGGTCACAGTTTAAGGATAAGGGGGAAGTCTTTTAGGACCGAGATGAGAAGATCATTTTTCACACAGAGAGTGGTGAGTCTGTGGAACTCTCTGCCACAGAAGGTAGTTGAGGCCAGTTCATTGGCTATATATAAGAGGGAGTTAGATGTGGCCCTTGTGGCTAAAGGGATCAGGGGGTATGGAGAGAAGGCAGGTACGGGCTACTGAGTTGGATGATCAGCCATGATCATATTGAATGGCGGTGCAGGCTCGAAGGGCCGAATGGCCTTCTCCTGCACCTATTGTCTATGATTCTATGAACATAGCCCAGGCTAACTACAGGGCCTCTTATCTCTCAGCCTTGAATTCTCAAACTCAGCACAAACCTCATAACCTAAAAATGTACCCATAGAGAGAAGCATTGACCTCTGGCCTAAGAAGAGGCCCCTATTCAGCTAACCATTCTTCACCACAAAGCCAGGTGCAGGTTCACCATTTCTAATTCTTGACTCATTCTTTCCTGTGTGTGTATATACTGCATTGCACTATATTTCATCAGAAAAACCTTCAGCTTTTCTTTTGCAAATTACCTAGCTTATATAAAAGTCGCTATCCGAGCAGTTCTACAACTTCCTCAACAGAGAGTGGTGAGTCTGTGGAATTCTCTGCCTCAGAGGGCGGTGGAGGCCGGTTCTCTGGATGCTTTCAAGAGAGAGCGAGATAGGGCTCTTAAAGATAGCGGAGTCAGGGGGATATGGGGGAGAAGGCAGGAACGGGGTACTGATTGGGGATTACACAAAAAGCTGGAGAAACTCAGCGGGTGCAGCAGCATCTAAGGAGCGAAGGAGATAGGCGATGTTTCGGGTCAAGACCCTTCTGCAGTCTGAAACATAGAAACATAGAAATTAGGTGCAGGAGTAGGCCATTCAGCCCTTCGAGCCTGCACCGCCATTCAATATGATCATGGCTGATCATCCAACTCAGTATCCCGTACCTGCCTTCTCTCCATACCCTCTGATCCCCTTAGCCACAAGGGCCACATCTAACTCCCTCTTAAATATAGCCTATGAACTGGCCTCAACTACCCTCTGTGGCAGAGAGTTCCAGAGACCCACCACTCTCTGTGTGAACAAAGTCCTTCTCATCTCGGTCCTAAAGGATTTCCCCCTTATCCTTAAGCTGTGACCCCTTGTCCTGGACCTCCCCAACATCGGGAACAATCTTCCTGCATCTAGCCTGTCCAACCCCTTAAGAATTTTGTAAGTTTCTATAAGATCCCCTCTCAATCTCCTAAATTCTAGAGAGTATAAACCGAGTCTATGCAGTCTTTGTTCATAAGACAGTCCTGACATCCCAGGAATGTCGCCTATCTCCTTCGCTCCTTAGATGCTGCTGCACCCGCTGAGTTTCTCCAGCCTTTTGTGTAACCCTCGATTCTCCAGCATCTGCAGTTCCTTCTTTAATACTGATTGGGGATGATCAGCCGTGATCACATTGAATGGCGGTGCTTGTTCGAAGGGCCAAATGGCCTCTACTCCTGCACCTATTGTCTATTGTGTAAATTTCCTTTTGCAGATCACCGCGGGGAGTCGGAGACGGTGCAGACCGATGCCCCGGGCGAGACGGTGGGCGAAGGGCATTGCCCCATCAGCTGCCCCTGCCTGTGCCACAGGGGGAGGCCTGGGATGGTGCTGGTGTGGAGACCTGCGTCAGAGTCCACCGCTGCAGACCCGGGACTGACGGACTCCTCCCTGTCGGACTCTGCGGAGAGCGACGACAAACCGTTTGCCTACGTGTTCACGGTCAACGAGACGCCCAATGGCTGCCCGGCCGAGACTGCCCCGGAGGAGGCAGGGGCGGAGGATGACGGCTACCTCTGCCTCCTCCCTTCCGCCCTGGGGGAGATTCCGTCCGACGGGGGTCTCGGACCCGGCGCCGAGAGGGCCGGCTCTTCCCCCGTGCCGCCGGGCGCCGCCCCGCTGCCGAAGCCGCCCCGCCGCCACAAGCCGCCGGCGCAGACCTCCCCGGACACGGCCCCCCGGCTCCCCGCCCGGAGAGAGGCCCGGCTCCGCCAATCGGAAGCTCTCCCGCCACCGCCGCCGGCCACGGCCAGCGTCCTGCAGCGCTACTCCACCGCCGACCTGGACAAGTTCTCCAAGTGCGTGGATCAGCTGAACCTCCACGTGCGGGGCCTGGTGCTGCCCGGCCGCGGCCCGTCCACCCTGATGCCCCCCAGCCCCACCGTGACCCGCTCCGCCCCGCCCAGCCCCACGGAGAAACACGTGCAGCCCACCTACGACCAGGTGGACGCAGGTAAGACCGTACCGAGTCTGTACGTAACTGTCAACCATGTTGTTACTTGCGGGCGGAGCACCAAGGCAAATTCCTTGTATGTGAATACTTGGCCAATAAACTTACTTACTTAACTCTGGATGGAAGGGTTGGGCGACGTTTCGGGTCGAGACCCTTCTTCAGACTGAGAGTCGGGGGAGAGGGACTCTCCATCCCTGTAACGCGAGACGTCCAGTCCCTGGTAACATTCTTGTGAGGGGTGTCCAAGTCCACCACTGCTCTTGAGGTCCCAACGGTAGAGTTGCAGCACTTACAGCGCCAGAGACCCGGGTTCCATCCTGGCTACGGGTGCTGTCTGTACGGAGTTTGCACGTTCTCCCCGTGACCTCCGAGAACTTCGGTTTCCTCCCACACTCCAAAGACGTACAGGTTTGGGGGTTAATTGCAATGGTATGAATGTAGGTTGTCCTGTATCTGTGTCTCTGCCTCCCTCTCTCTCTGCCTCCCTCTCTCACTGCCTCTCTCTCTCTGCCTCTCTCTCTCTGCCTCCCTCTCTCTCTGCCTCTCTCTCTCTGCCTCTCTCTCTCTGCCTCTCTCTCCCTGCCTCTCTCTCCCTGCCTCTCTCTCCCTGCCTCTCTCTCCCTGCCTCTCTCTCCCTGCCTCTCTCTCCCTGCCTCTCTCTCCCTGCCTCTCTCTCCCTGCCTCTCTCTCCCTGCCTCTCTCTCCCTGCCTCTCTCTCCCTGCCTCTCCCTCTCCCCCTGCCTCTCTCTCTCCCCCTGCCTCTCTCTCTCCCCCTGCCTCTCTCTAACTGCCTCCCTCTCCCTGCCTCCCTCTCCCTGCCTCCCTCTCCCTGCCTCCCTCTCCCTGCCTCCCTCTCCCTGCCTCCCTCTCCCTGCCTCCCTCTCCCTGCCTCCCTCCCCCTGCCTCTCTCTCCCTGCCTCTCACTCTCTCTGCCTCTCTCTCTCTCTGCCTCTCCCTCTCTGCCTCTCTCCCTGCCTCTCCCTCCCTGCCTCTCCCTCCCTGCCTCTCTCTCCCTGCCTCTCTCTCCCTGCCTCTCTCTCCCCCTGCCTCTCTTTCCCTGCCTCTCTTTCGCTGCCTCTCTCTCCCTGCCTCTCTCCCCCTGCCTCTCTCTCCCTGCCTCTCTCTCTCTGCCTCTCTCTCCCTGCCTCTCTCTCTCCCTGCCTCTCTCTCTACTTGCCTCTCTCTCTCCCTGCCTCTCTCTCTCCCTGCCTCTCTGCCTCTCTCTCCCTGCCTCTGCCTCTCTCTCCCTGCCTCTCTCTCCCTGCCTCTCTCTCCCTGCCTCTCTCTCCCTGCCTCTCTCTCCCTGCCTCTCTCTCCCTGCCTGTCTCTCCCTGCCTCTCTCTCTCCCTGCCTCTCTCTCTCCCTGCCTCTCTCTCTCCCTGCCTCTCTCTCTCCCTGCCTCTCTCTCCCCCTGCCTCTCTCCCCCTGCCTATCTCCCCCTGCC
>CAUPSL010001322.1:0-23657 GCA_963514005.1 Raja brachyura | reverse complement strand
CAACTAAGTTACAGAGAAAGGTTGAACAAGTTGGGTCTTTATTCTTTGGAACGCAGAAGGTTAAGGGGGGGACTTGATTGAGGTCTTTAAAATGATGAAAGGGATAGACAGAGTTGACGTGGATAAGCTTTTCCCATTGAGGGTAGGGAAGATTCAAACAAGAGGGCATGACATGAGAATTAAGGGACAGAAGTTTAGGGGTACAATGAGGGGGAACTTCTTTACTCAGAGAGTGGTGGCTGTGTGGAATGAGCTTCCAGCAGAAGTGGTGGAGGCAGGATCGATTTTAACATTTAAAAGTAAAGTGGATAGGTATATGGACGGGAAGGGAATGGAGGGGTATGGTCTGAGTGCAGGTAGATGGGACTAGGGAAAATAAATGGTCGGCACGGACTGAAAGGGCCGAGAGGGCCTGTTTCCGTGCTGTAATTGTTATATGGTTATATGATATGGGGAGAAGGCAGGAACGGGGCACTGATTGGGGATGATCAGCCGTGATCACATTGAATGGCGGTGCTGGTTCGAAGGGCCGAATGGCCTCCTCCTGCACCTATTGTCTATTGACCTCCATTGTTAGGGTGAGGCCCAGCGCAAATTGGAGGAGCAGCACCTCATATTTAGCTTGGGCAGTTTACACCCCAGCGGTATGAACATTGACTTCTCTAACTTCAAGTAACCCTTGCGTTCCCTCCCTCTCTCCCCCTTTCCCAGTCTTACTATCTCCGACCACATTTTATCTCTGTCCCACTCATCCCTGACATCGGTCCGAAGAAGGGTCTCGACCCGAAACGCCACCCATCCCTTCTCTCCGGAGATGCTGCCCGTCCCGCTGAGTTACTCCAGCGCTTTGTGTCCATCTCCGCTGTAAACCAGCACCTGCAGTTCCTTCCTACACATCGCGTACCGTGACGAGCTAGTGGCAGCCAGCCAGCAGCCCTGGCTCCACGCGGACCTGCCTGCGTGCGTGCGTGCGTGCGCGGGGTGGAGCGGGGTGGGCTGGTTGTTTTTGCAAAAGGCTCATTTTGCTGGAGGCTTTTCGAATAATATTTCGACAAAGTCAAAAGCAGACATTGTCAGCCGGTCATGCAAGCAGAAGGGTGCCTTGCACACACACACGCACACACACACACACGTGCGATCATTTACACACAGGACAACCAACAATACACGTTCAATAAACCACACCCCATTGTCCAGCCTGTTTGCAATTCTCCACACCATTACGCTGTTCAGATAATGGGGATTATGGGGACAATAGACAATAGGTGCAGGAGGAGGCCATTTGGCCCTGCAAGCCAGCAACGCCATTCACTGTGATCATGGCTGATCATCCCCAATCAGTGCCCCGTTCCTGCCTTCTCCCCATATCCCCTGACTCCGCTATCTTTAAGAGCCCTATCTAGCTCTCTCTTGAAAGCATCCAGAGAACCGGCCTCCACCGCCTTCTGAGGCAGAGAATTCCACAGACTCACCACTCTCTGTGAGAAAAAGTGTTTCCTCGTCTCCGAGGAAGGCAGGAGAATGGGGTTAGGAGGGAGAGATAGATCAGCCATGATTGACTTGATGGGCCGAATGGCCTAATTCAGCTCCTATTGCTTATCTTTCTCTTCTTGTGTGTGGCGTGCACAGCCTAAAGTTGTTGGACAACTTGTTCCGTTTGTAAATGGTGGCAGATTAGGAAAAGGTTAGATGCAACGAGACCTGGGTGTCATGGTACACCAGTCATTGAAAGTAGGCATGCAGGTGCAGCAGGCAGTGAAGAAAGCGAATGGTATGTTAGCATTCACAGCAAAAGGATTTGAGTATAGGAGCAGGGAGGTTCTACTGCAGTTGTATAGGGTCTTGGTGAGGCCACACCTGGAGTATTGCGTACAGTTTTGGTCTCCAAATCTGAGGAAGGACATTATTGCCATAGAGGGAGTGCAGAGAAGGTTCACCAGACTGATTCCTGGGATGTCAGGACTGTCTTATGAACAAAGACTGGATAGACTCGGTTTATACTCTCTAGAATTTAGGAGATTGAGAGGGGATCTTATAGAAACTTACAAAATTCTTAAGGGGTTGGACAGGCTAGATGCAGGAAGATTGTTCCCGATGTTGGGGAGGTCCAGGACAAGGGGTCACAGCTTAAGGATAAGGGGGAAATCCTTTAGGACCGAGATGAGAAGGACTTTTTTCACACACAGAGTGGTGGGTCTCTGGAACTCTCTGCCATAGAGGGTAGTTGAGGCCAGTTCATTGGCTATATTTAAGAGGGAGTTAGATGTGGCCCTTGTGGGTAAGGGGATCAGGGGGTATGGAGAGAAGGCAGGTACGGGATACTGAGTTGGATGATCAGCCATGATCATATTGAATGGCGGTGCAGGCTCGAAGGGCCGAATGGCCTCCTCCTGCACCTAATTTCTATGTTTGATCATATTTGCTTGTGGACGTCGGGTTGATTGCAATCGTCGAAACAGGGCGGACCACATGAAGGTTGCAATCTCCCCACCCCAATCACATGGACTTATTCCTTTCTCCCCTTCACCCCACCCTGACCCGCACATATTTCTCCCCCCCCCCCCACAATCCTTCCTCCAGCTTCACAATCTGCAACTCTTCAGTCAGCCTGTCTCGCACCTTCTGTTTTCATCTCTGGGCTTTGTCCCAACCATCTGCCTGTCAGACCCCTCCCCCGCCAGCACCCACCAATCACCAGCCACGCTTCGTCCCGTCTCTCCTCTCTTCCAGCTTTCTCTCCCCCACCCCCTCGATGGGTCCCCCACCCCAAAACGCCACCCATCCATGTTCTCCACATATGCTGCCTGACCCGCTGAGTTACTCCAGCCTGGTGTCTCTGTTTTGTTTAGATTAGGTGACGTCTCCGCCTCTTCCTTTCTACTTCCCACCCCCCCCCCCCCCCACCCCACCCCCACATCAGTCTGTGGAAGGGTCTCGACCCGAAACGTCGCCCATTCCTTCGCTCCACAGACGCTGCCTCGCCCGCTGAGTTCCTCCGGCATTTTTGTCCACCTTCGATTTTTCCAGCATCTGCAGTTCTTCCTTAAACAAGTTAAAACACAGAGTGCAGGAAGAACTCAGCGGGTCAGGCAGCATCTGTGGAGGGGACTGGACAGGTGACGGTTTGGGTCGGGACTCTTCTTCAGACTAGTGGAGGAAGGGAGAGCCAGCGGGGACATTGCGGACATTGGACTTTGTCCGTGGAACTGATGCGCTACAAAGCTGAGAACTATATTCTGCACTCCGTATCTTCCCCCTTTGCTCTGGAGTGTGATGAGCGCAGTTTGATCTGTTAGTTTATTTTAATTGAGAGATACGGTATAGAAACAGGCCCTTCGGCCCCAAAGGTCCGTGCTGTCCAGCGATCACCCTAGTTCTATCCCACACAACGCTAGGAAAACAACCCGTACAAGCCAACTAGCCTACAAACCCGCACGTCTTTGGAGTGTGGGAGCAAGCCGGAGCACCCGGAGACAGCCCACGCGGGGCACAGGGAGAATGTGCAAACTCCACACAGACAGCATGCGAGGTCTGGATGGAACCCCGGGGGTGTCCGGCGCCGTGGTAAATCTGATCTGACAGCCTGCAGGAGAGTGGACGCACACACACGAAACGCTGGCGTAACTCAGCGAGACGGGCAGCGTCTCTGGAGAGAAGGAATGGGCGACGCTTCGGGGCCGGGACACCTTCCCCAGAGCGAAGGGCCTCGACCCGAAAACGTCGCCCATTCCTCCTCCCCAGAGACGCTGCGCGTCCCGCTGAGTTACCCCAGCGTTCAGTGCCCGTCTCCAAAACACAACGCTGTTGTGTGCCGCATGTTGTGACTGCTGTCTATTTTTGCAGCTGTCCATTATTTAATCTCCACGAGACGCTCCCTCGGTTACCCCGCACCCTACAAGGCTGACCGTATCCCGTTAGAGCTTAACAGGGAGTTAGGGAGTTCCTGTTAGGGAGAAGAAAGCGAATGGTATGTAAGAAAGCGAATGGTATGTTAGCTTTCATAGCAAAAGGATTTGAGTATAGGAGCAGGGAGGTTCTACTTCAGTTGTACAGGGTCTTGGTGAGACCACACCTGGAGCATTGCGTACAGTTCTGGTCTCCAAATCTGAGGAAGGACATTATTGCCATAGAGGGAGTGCAGAGAAGGTTCACCAGACTGATTCCTGTGATGTCAGGACTGTCTTATGAACAAAGACTGCATAGACTCGGTTTATACTCTCTAGAATTTAGGAGATTGAGAGGGGATCTTATAGAAACTTACAAAATTCTTAAGGGGTTGGACAGGCTAGATGCAGGAAGATTGTTCCCGATGTTGGGGAGGTCCAGGACAAGGGGTCACAGCTTAAGGATAAGGAGGAAATCCTTTAGGACCGAGATGAGAAGGACTTTTTTCACACAGAGAGTGGTGGGTCTCTGGAACTCTCTGCCACAGAGGGTAGTTGAGGCCAGTTCATTGGCTATATTTAAGAGGGAGTTAGATGTGGCCCTTGTGGCTAAGGGGATCAGGGGGTATGGAGAGAAGGCAGGTACAGGATACTGAGTTGGATGATCAGCCATGATCATATTGAATGGCGGTGCAGGCTCGAAGGGCCGAATGGCCTACTCCTGCACCTAATTTCTATGTGTCTATGTCTATGTTTAACAACCACACACAGACTTCAGCAGCAGCAGCGTGGCGTTTCGCCCCGATGTTTTTCCGGCATTTCCAGGCACGCCCTGGCTGCGGGGCGTTAATTACGCCACAAATCAAAACAATATCGAACGTCAACGCAGTCAGCAGACAAGAGGGGCGGGAAATCCCAGCGTTGAGCCATCGCGTCAAACACGGGAACGGGGACCTTCAGCCCAAACCCACCCAATACCCACCACAGATCCCACGGGTGGACTGGTGCAATACGAACAACCTGATCCTGAATGTCGAAAAAACTAAGGAGGTCATCGTCGACTTCAGGAAAACCCGGCACAGTGCCACACCACTTCACATCAATGACAGCGATGTGGAGGTGGTCAGTAGCACTAAGTTCCTGGGGGTGCAGATCACTAACAGTCTGACCTGGTCGAATAACATCTCATCAACAGTTAAGAGAGCGCAGCAGCGGTTGCACGTTCTGCGCCGGATGAGAAGAGCTCACCTCCCCAATCCCATCCTCACCACTTTCTACAGGGGCACCATAGAGAGTATTCTGACCAGCTGTATCTCTGTCTGGTTTGGGGACTGTAGAGCCTCCGACTGGAAGTCTGTGCAGAGAGTGGTGAGGACAGCGGAAAAAAATCATCGGGACCTCTCTCCCCTCAATCGGGGATATTGCAACCAAACGTTGCGTGTCTAAGGCCAGCAGTATTATAAAAGACCCCACACATCTCCATCACGGACTGTTCACTCTGCTGCCCTCGGGCAAAAGATATCGCAGCATAAGGAGCAGAACATCAAGGTTCTGCAACAGCTTCTTCCCACGAGCCATCAGACTCCTGAATGCCATGGAATGGGCTGCCACCATTGTCTATTTATCCATTTTATACATTTTATCCATGTTTATCCTTCTGTTAATTATCGTGTTGCACAGGGAGCCAAATGCAACGGAATTTCGTTTGGAACTGCAAATATCGATGTATTTCTAAATGACAATAAAGTTTGACTTTGACTTTGACTACAGCGGGCAAGACAGACCACTGGACGAAAGGGACGGAGTACGGTCACGGGCCGATTCACGGGCGATTTTCGGCCCCTTTTCCGTAACCGGCTTCCAAAAATCCCGTAGGATCTCATAGAAACGAGGAGAAGATTTTTACCGAGTTACTTTTATTTTTTTCAACGAGGACGTTTCCGTAACCGGCTTCCGTCTCCGCACGGAGACATTACGGAAACATCCTCGCGAAAAAATTAAAGTTATTCAGTAAAAAATAACATCCTCTAAAAAAAGTGCAGCCTGTCCCACTGAGTTACTCCGGCATTCTGTGTCTATTTTCCATTTAAACCAGCATCTGCAGTTCCTTCCTGCACTCACACATCTAAGCCATTTGCCTGCATTTGGCTCAAAGGGCCGAATGGCCTACTCCTGCACCTATCGTCTATGTAATCATATACCTGTCCAAGTGTCCTTTTATTGTTGCTATACTCCCAGCCTCAACTACCTCCTCCGGCAGCTCGTTCCAAACACCCACCACCCTCTGTGTGAAAAAGCTACCCCTCGGGTTCCTACTAAATCTTTCCCCACTCACCTTAAACTGTGGCCCCTGGTTCTGGACTTCCCCAACATCGGGAACATGTTTCCTGCCTCTAGCGTGTCCAAACCCTTAATAATCTTATATGTTTCAACATTCCCAATGTTGGGGGAGTCCAGAACCAGGGGTCACACACAGTTTAAGAATAAGGGGTCAGCCATTTAGAACGGAGACGAGGAAACACTTTTTCACACAGAGAGTGGTGAGTCTGTGGAATTCTCTGCCTCAGAGGGCGGTGGAGGCCGGTTCTCTGGATACTTTCAAGAGAGAGCTAGATAGGGCTCTTATAGATAGCGGAGTCAGGGGATATGGGGAGAAGGCAGGAACGGGGTACTGATTAGGGATGATCAGCCATGATCGCATTGAATGGCAGTGCTGGCTCGAAGGGCCGAATGGTCTACTCCTGCACCTATTGTCTATTGTCTATAATAAATACTAGGGGTGATCGGGCGAGTCGGACGTCAAATGTAAAATTAAATCCAGGCTCGATCGGATGTGGTGTGTGATTGGGATAGAGTCCTTTGTCCATGGCTACAGAAGCTGCTGTTTTTCCCTTGGTTGCCATGATGTGGAAACTACCACCAGCCCTGCGACTGGAATTTGCATTTTGTGTCCCTTATATAGTTCTTTTTTTTTAGCCTAGAGTTACAGCACAAAGCACACTGCTTGCATTTATTTTGAGAGGGCCTGCATACAAAAACTGGGGTGGAAAATTGGATAAGTAAGTATGCAGATGATAGAAACATAGAAATTAGGTGCAGGAGTAGGCCATTCGGCCCTTCGAGCCTGCACCGCCATTCAATATGATCATGGCTGATCATCCAACTCAGTATCCTGCACCTGTCTTCTCTCCATACCCTCTGATCCCCTTAGCCACAAGGGCCACATCTAACTCCCTCTTAAATATAGCCAATGAACTGGCCTCAACTACCCTCTGTGGCAGAGAGTTCCAGAGACCCACCACTCTCTGTGTGAAAAAAGTCCTTCTCATCTCGGTCCTAAAGGATTTCCCCCTTATCCTTCAGCTGTGACCCCTTGTCCTGGACCTCCCTAACATCGGGAACAATCTTCCTGCATCTAGCCTGTCCAACCCCTTAAGAATTTTGTAAGTTTCTATAAGATCCCCTCTCAATCTCCTAAATTCTAGAGAATATAAACTGAGTCTATCCAGTCTTTATTCATAAGACAGTCCTGACATCCCAGGAATCAGTCTGGTGAACCTTCTCTGCACTCCCTCTATGGCAATAATGTCCTTCCTCAGATTTGGAGACCAGAACTATACGCAATACTCCAGGTGTGGTCTTACCAAGACCCTATACAACTGAAGTAGAACCTCCCTGCTCCTATACTCAAATCCTTGATACTAAGATAGGTGGTGTTTTTCAAAGTCTACAGAGAGATTTGGGCCATTTGGAAGAGTGGGCTGAAAGATGGCAGATGGAGTTTAATGCTGATAAGTGTGAGGTGCTACATCTTGGCAGGACAAATCAAAATAGTACATACATGAAAAATGGTAGGGAATTGAGGAACGCTGTGGAACAGAGGGGTCTAGGAATAACTGTGCATAGTTCCCTGAAGGTGGAATCGCATGTAGATAGGGTGGTAAAGAAAGCTTTTGGTGTGCTGGCCTTTATAACTCAGAGCATTGAATATAGGAGTAGGGAAGTAATGTTAAAATTGTACAAGGCATTGGTGAGACCAATTCTGGAGTATGGTGTACAATTTTGGTCGCCTAATTATAGGAAGGATGTCAACAAAATAGAGAGCGTACAGAGGAGATTTACTAGAATGTTGCCTGGGTTCCAGCAACTAAGTTACAGAGAAAGGTTGAACAAGTTAGGTCTTTATTCTTTGGAGCGCAGAAGGTTAAGAGGGGGGACTTGATTGAGGTCTTTAAAATGATGAAAGGGATAGACAGAGTTGACGTGGATAAGCTTTTCCCATTGAGGGTAGGGAAGATTCAAACAAGAGGGCATGACATGAGAATTAAGGGACAGAAGTTTAGGGGTAACATGAGGGGGAACTTCTTTACTCAGGGAGTGGTGGCTGTGTGGAATGAGCTTCCAGCAGAAGTGGTGGAGGCAGGATCGATTTTAACATTTAAAAGTAAAGAGGATAGGTATATGGACGGGAAGGGAATGGAGGGGTATGGTCTGAGTGCAGGTAGATGGGACTAGGGGAAAATAAATGGTCGGCACGGACTGGAAGGGCCGAGAAGGCCTGTTTCCGTGCTGTCATTGTTATATGGTTATATGGTTATAACGCTGAGGCTCTATAAGGCGCTGGTCTGGCCACATCTGGAATATTATGAGCAAATTTAGGCCCCGTATCTGAGGAAGGATGTGCTGGCTCTGGAGAGGGTTCAGAGGAGGTTTAGAAGAATGATCCCAGGAATGGGTTAGCATGTGATGAGCGTTCGTCGGCACTGGGCCTGTACTCGCTAGAGTTTAGAAGAATGAGGGGGGGGGGGGGGGGGGGACCTCATTGAAACATACAGAATAGTGAAAGGCTTGGATAGAGTGGATGTGGAGAGGATGTTTCCACTAGTGGGATAGTCTAAGACTAGAGGGCACAGCCTCAGAATTAAAGGCCGTTCTTTTAGGAAGGAAATGAGGAGGAATTTCTTTAGTCAGAAGGTGGTGAATCTGAGGAATTCTTTGCCACAGAAGGCTGTGGAGGCCACAAGTCAGTGGATATTTTTAAGGCAGAGATAGATTCTTGATTAGTACGGGTGTCAGGGGTTATGGGGAGAAGGCAGCAGAATGGGGTTAGGAGGCAGAGATAGATCAGCCATGATTGAATGGCGGAGTAGTCTTGATGGGCCGAAATGGCCTAATTCTGCTCCTATCACTTACGGCCTTATGTCCAGTCCTACCAGTGTTTCCTGCACACTAACACTATCCGACACACATTAAAATTTTACAATTATACTGAAGCTAATTAACCTACAAACCTGCACTGTCTTTGGAGTGTGGGAGGAAACCGGAGCGCCCGGAGAAACCCCACGCGGTCACGGGGAGAGAACGTACAACCTCCGTGCAGATAATACCCCTAGTCGGGATCCAACCCCGGGTCTGTGGCTGGTGTGAGGCGGCAACTCTACCCTCTGCCCCCCCCCCAAACCAACCAATGTTCCCGAGACAGGACTAGGTATTACCCAGACTGTGAGTGGGGCCATGGATGGTAATCGCTTTACAACGTGGGGGGGATATCTAGGGCAGGGGTCGGCAACCTACGGCCCACGGGCCGGATCCGGCCCGTAACCCAAAATTATCCAGACCACAGGCGTTTTTTTTTGCTAGTCCCGGGGCACGCAGACAATAGACAATAGGTGCAGGAGTAGGCCATTCGGCCCTACGAGCCAGCACCGCCATTCAATGTGATCATGGCTGATCATCCCCAATCAGTACCCCGTTCCTGCCTTCTCCCCATATCCCTTGACTCCGCTATCTTTTAAGAGCCCTATCTAGCTCTCTCTTGAAAGCATCCAGAGAACCGGCCTCCACCGCCCTCTGAGGCAGAGAATCCCACAGACTCACAACTCTCTGTGTGAAAAAGTGTTTCCTCGTCTCCGTTTTAAATGGCTTACCCCTTATTCTTAAACTGTGTGTGGCCCCTGGTTCTGGACTCCCCCAACATCGGGAACATGTTTCCTGCCTCTAGCGTGTCTAAACCCTTAACAATCTTATATGTTTCAATGAGATCCCCTCTCATCCTTCTAAACTCCAGAGTATACAAGCCCAGCCGCTCCATTCTCTCAGCATATGACAGTCCCACCATCCCGGGAATTAACCTTGTAAACCTACGCTGCACTCCCTCAATAGCAAGAATGTCCTTCCTCAAATTAGGGGACCAAAACTGCACACAATACTCCACGGTGGGTGGTGTGGGCATTGCCAGGGCTGATATTGCTGCAGTCCACACGCCCCAGCCCCAGCCCCGCGGGTGTTTGCACAGCTTACCCGTCCTCCCGGCAGCTGCGGCTCACGCATTGACCAAACACCGAACAAATCTCCAGTGTGTTCCGAGCGTTAGTCAAAACAACACGCTCCGCTTTCCAAAACACTCGCAGTCGTCTCCCGGGAGCCGCAGGAAGGAAGAAGGGCCACGGCGCTGGAGACGTTAGCACTCAGGGGCGGCACGGTGGCTCAGCGGGCAGTGCTGCTGCCTCACCACGCCAGATACACGAGTAGGCCACTCGGCCCTTCGAGCCAGCACCACCATTCAATGTGATCATGGCTGATCATCCCCAATCAGTGCCCCGTTCCTGCCTCCTCCCCATATCCCCTGACTCCGCTATCTTTAAGAGCCCTATCTAGCTCTCTCTTGAAAGTGTCCAGAGAACCGGCCTCCACCACCCGCTGAGGCAGAGTATTCCACAGACTCACAACTCTCTGGGAGAAAAAGTGTTTCCTCATCTCCGTTCCAAAAGGCCAACCCCTTATTCTTAAACTGTGTGTGTGGCCCCTGGTTCTGGACTCCCCCAACATCGGGAACATTTAAAAGTAAAGTGGATAGGTATATGGACGGGAAGGGAATGGAGGGGTATGGTCTGAGTGCAGGTAGATGGGACTAGGGGAAAATAAATGGTCGGCATGGACTGGAAGGGCCGAGAAGGCCTGTTTCCGTGCTGTAATTGTTATATGGTTGATTGAATGGTGGAGTAGACTTGATGGGCCGAATGGCCTAATTCTGCTTCTATCACTGATGAACCGGCCCGGGGCTATGGGGGTTGAGAGTGATCGTGGTGGAGGTGGTGTCACCAATCCTCACGGGCTGCGGGTCAGGAAGTTTCCTGCCTCTAGCGTGTCCAAACCCTTAATAATCTTATACGTTTCAATGAGATCCCCTCTCATCCTTCTATTCCACCGTTTAAGAAACAATTGGGCAGGTACATGGATAGGACAGGCTTGGAGGGATATGGACCAAGCGCGGGCAGGTGGGACTAGTGTAGCTGGGACATTGTTGGCTGGTGTGGGCGGGTTGGACCGAAGGGCCTGTTTCCACACTGTGGGTCTCTATGACACTGTGCTCCGCTAAGAATCCCAGGAACCGCCTCCTCCCGTCTGCCACGACTTCCTGACCCGCAGCCCGTGAGGATTGGTGACACCACCTCCGCCACGATCACTCTCAACCCCCGTAGCCCCGGGCCGGTTCATCAGTGATAGAAGCAGAATTAGGCCATTCGGCCCATCAAGTCTACTCCACCATTCAATCAATCATATAACAATTACAGCACGGAAACAGGCCTTCTCGGCCCTTCCAGTCCGTGCCGAACATTTATTTTCCCCTAGTCCCATCTACCTGCACTCAGACCATACCCCTCCATTCCCTTCCCGTCCATATACCTATCCACTTTACTTTTAAATGTTAAAATCGATCCTGCCTCCACCACTTCTGCTGGAAGATCATTCCACACAGCCACCACTCTCTGAGTAAAGAAGTTCCCCCTCATGTTACCCCTAAACTTCTGTCCCTTAATTCTCATGTCATGCCCTCTTGTTTGAATCTTCCCTACCCTCAATGGGAAAAGCTTATCCACGTCAACTCTGTCTATCCCTTTCACCGTTTTAAAGACTTCAATCAAGTCCCCCCTTAACCTTCTGCGCTCCAAAGAATAAAGACCTAACTTGTTCAACCTTTCTCTGCAACTTAGTTGCTGGAACCCAGGCAACATTCTAGTAAATCTCCTCTGTACTCTCTCTATTTTGTTGACATCCTTCCTATAATTAGGTGACCAAAATTGTACACCATACTCCAGAATTGGTCTTACCAATGCCTTGTACAATTTTAACATTACTTCCCTACTCCTATATTCAATGCTCTGATTTATAAAGGCCAGCACACCAAAAGCTTTCTTTACCACCCTATCTACATGCGATTCCACCTTCAGGGAACTATGCATAGTTATTCCTAGATCCCTCTGTTCCACGGCAGTCCTCAATTCCATAGATCATGGCTGATCTATCTCTCTCTCCTAACCCCATTCTCCTGCCTTCTCCCTATAACCCCTGACACCCGTACTAATCAAGAATCTATCTATCTCTGCCTTAAATATATCCACAACCTTCTCTGGCAAATGAATTCCACAGATTCACCACCCTCTGACTAAAGAAATTCCTGCTCATCTCCTTCCGAAAGGAACGTCCTTTTATTCTGAGGCTGTCCCCTCTAGTCCTAGACTCTCCCACTAGTGGAAACATCCTCTCCACATCCACTCTATCCAGGCCTTTCACTATTCTGTACGTTTCAACGAGGATCCCCCCCATCCTTCTAAACTCCAGCGAGTACAGGCCCAGTGCCATCAAACGCTCATCATATGTTAACCCACTCATTCCATGGTAGACAAAAATGCTGGAGAAACTCAGCGGGTGAGGCAGCATTGTATGGAGCGAAGGAATAGGTGACGTTTTGGGTCGAGACAGAGTGACCCTCCTTCGCTCCGTAGACGCTGCCCCACCCGCTGAGTTTCTCCAGCATTTTCGTCCACCTCCGATTTTTCCAGCATCTGTAGTTCTTTCTTAAACTACTCATTCCCGGGATCATTCTCGTAAACCTCGTCTGGACCCTCTCCAGAGCCGGCACATCCTTCCTCAGATACGGGGCCCAAATCAGTCTATGAAAGTAAGCATGCAGGTACAGCAGGCAGTGAAGAAAGCGAATGGCCTGTTGGCCTTTGTAACAAGAGGAGTCGAGTATAGGAGCAAAGAGGTCCTTCTGCAGTTGTACAGAGCCCTAGTGAGACCACACCTGGAGTACTGTGTGCAGTTTTGATCCCCTAATTTGAGGAAGGACATTCTTGCTATTGAGGGAGTGCAGCGTAGGTTCACCAGGTTAATTCCCGGGATGGCGGGACTGTCATATGCTGAGAGAATGGAGCGGCTGGGCTTGTACACTCTGGAGTTTACAGGTGTGGTCTCACTGGGGCTCTGTACAACTGCAGAAGGACTCTGCCTCAGAGGGCGGTGGAGGCCGGTTCTCTGGATACATTCAAGAGAGAGCTAGATAGGGCTCTTAAAGATAGCGGAGTCAGGGGATATGGGGAGAAGGCAGGAACGGGGTACTGATTGGGGATGATCAGCCATGATCACACTGAATGGCGGTGCCGGCTCGAAGGGCCGAATGGCCTCCTCCTGCACCTATTGTCTACTGTCGAACACGTTGCACACTCAGTCACACACGGTCCCCGCTGGAAACCTGCCCCGGAGGGGGTGCCACTGGAGGAACTCAGCGGGTGAGGCAGCATCTACGGAGAGAAGGAATAGGCGATGTTTCGGTACAAGGGTGTCGACCCGAAACGTCACCTATTCCTTCGCTCCATAGATGCTGCCTCACCCGCTGAGCTCCTCCAGTATTTTGTGTCTACCCAGCTCTGTGTTTCTCTCTCTATACAAAGCCCTTGATTACGTTCCACACGTTTGCCGACTCCCAGCGCTGGCACCCACTCACTCTGGGATAATCCAGCAACAAGAGAAATGAGCTGGCAACCTTCCAGGAAGCAATGGCCATGGTGTGTACGAGGCACAGGGGGAGGGGGGACAGAGAGGGGGACAGAGAGGGGGACAGAGAGGGGGACAGAGAGGGGGACAGAGAGGGGGACAGAGAGGGGGACAGAGAGGGGGACAGAGAGGGGGACAGAGAGGGGGACAGAGAGGGGGACAGAGAGGGGGACAGAGAGGGGGACAGAGAGGGGGACAGAGAGGGGGACAGAGAGGGGGACAGAGAGGGGGACAGAGAGGGGGACAGAGAGGGGGACAGAGAGGGGGACAGAGAGGGGGACAGAGAGGGGGACAGAGAGGGACAGAGAGGGACAGAGAGGGACAGAGAGGGACAGAGAGGGACAGAGAGGGACAGAGAGGGACAGAGAGGGACAGAGAGGGACAGAGAGGGACAGAGAGGGACAGAGAGAGACAGAGAGAGACAGAGAGAGACAGAGAGAGACAGAGAGAGACAGAGAGAGACAGAGAGAGACAGACAGATGGGGGGAGGGAGAGAGAGGGAGGTGTGATTGTGTTTGTGTACAGTATGATCTTACTGGATTGTATGCAAAACAAATTATTTCATGGTGACCAGGTAGAAACATAGACAATAGGTGCAGGAGTAGGCCATTCGGCCCTTTGAGCCAGCACCGCCATTCAATGTGATCATGGCTGATCATCCCCAATCAGTACCCCGTTCTTGCCTTCCCCCCATATCCCCTGACTCCGCTATCTTTAAGAGCCCCATCTTGCTCTCTTTAGAAAGTATCCAATGAATTGGCCTCCACTGGATTCTGTGGCAGTGAATTCACACACAGTGAGTGGTGAGTCTGTGGAATTCTCTGCCTCAGAGGGCGGTGGAGGCCGGTTCTCTGGATACTTTCAAGAGAGAGCTAGATAGGGCTCTTAAAGATAGCGGAGTCAGGGGATATGGGGAGAAGGCAGGAACGGGGTACTGATTGGGGATGATCAGCCATCTGTGGAGAACGTGGATAGGTGACGTTTCACAGGGTGCTGGAGTAACTCAGCGGGTCAGGCAGCATCTGTGGAGAACACGGATAGGTGACGTTTCACAGAGTGCTGGAGTAACTCAGCGGGTCAGGCAGTTTTTACATTTACGGCAATTAACCTACAAACGTGCGCATCTTTGGAGCGTGGGAGGAAACCGAAGATCTCGGAGAAAACCCCACGCAGGTCACGGGGGGAACGTGCAAACTCCGTACAGACAGCAGCCGCAGTCAGTGGTGTGCGTGTCCAAGTTTCCCTAATCAATGAGCAAGGACAGCACCAGTGATTTCACTACCTCCACCAGCAATGCAGAGTCGCACAGCACGGAGAGAGGCCCTTCGGCCAAACTAGTCCGTGCTGACCAAGGTGCCCCATCTAAGCCAGTCCCATTCGCCTGCCCTCTGAAAGTTTCCCATCCATAGACTTAGTTCAGTAGTTTGATCATTATTTCATTGTCACACACAACTAGGCAGATGACACTTGGAAGGACGCTCTTGCTATTGAGGGAGTGCAGCGTAGGTTCACAAGGTTAATTCCCGGGATGGCGGGACTGTCATATGCTGAGAGAATGGAGCGGCTGGGCTTGTACACTCTGGAGTTTAGAAGGACGAGAGGGGATCTTATTGAAACATACAAGATTATTAAGGGTTTGGACACGCTGGAGGCAGGAAACATGTTCCCGATGTTGGGGGAGTCCAGGGGCCACAGTTTAAGAATAAGGGGTCAGCCATTCAGAACGGAGACGAGGAAACACTTTTTCACACAGAGTGGTGAGTCTGTGGAATTCTCTGCCTCAGAGGGCGGTGAAGGCCGGTTCTCTGGATGCTTTCAAGAGAGAGCTGGATAGGGCTCTTAAAGATAGTGGAGTCAGGGGATATGGGGAGAAGGCAAGAACGGGGAACTGATTGGGGATGATCAGCCATGATCACAGTGAATGGTGGTGCTGGCTCGAAGGGCCGAATGGCCTCCTCCTGCACCTTTTGTCTATTGACATTGAAGCGGGACAGGCATCATTGATAGCGAAGGTGGTTGTCAGTAATTTTAGTTTAGTTCGGAAGCACAGCATGGGAACAGGCCCTTCGGCCCACGCCGAGCTGCGATCCCCGCACACCAATACTATCCTAGGGACAAATACTATCATGGGGACAATTTTTTCCAATTGACCTACAAACCTGTAGGAGTGTGGGAGGAAACCGAAGATCTCGGAAAACGCGGGACACGGGGAGAACGTGCAAACTCCGTACAGACAGCACCCGTAGTCGGGATGCAACCCGGATCTGCATTCACTGTTAGGCAGCAACTCTACCGCTGCGCCCACAGTGACCGCCCAAAAGTAGTGACCACAGGATCTTGGTCAGCTGGAGGGAGCAAGTGGATCGATGGAGTTTAATGGAGATACCGTTAGCGCGAGGTTATTGCATTTTGGGAAGTCAAACCACGGCAAGAGCCACAGTGCATTGAAGGGCTTTGGGGAGTGGTGTGGAGCAGAGGGATCTCTGGAGTACAGGCACATGGTTCCCTGAATCGCCGGGAATGTCCGGAGAAGAGCTCCGACCCCCAGCCTGTCTGCGGCCTACAGCATCCTGAAACATAGCAACATAGAAATTAGGTGCAGGATTAGGCCATTCGGCCCTTCTAGCTTGCACCGCCATTCAATATGATCATGGCTGATCATCCAACTCAGTATCCTGTGTAACCATAGAAATTAGGTGCAGGAGTAGGCCATTCGGCCCTTCTAGCCCGCACCGCCATTCAATATGATCATGGCTGATCATCCAACTCAGTATCCCGTACCTGCCTTCTCTCCATACCCCCTGATCCCTTTAGCCACAAGGGCCACATCTAACTCCCTCTTAAATATAGCCAACGAACTGGCCATAACTACCTTCTGTGGCAGAGAATTCCACAAATTCACCACTCTGTGTGAAAAATGATTTTCTCATCTCGGTCCTAAAAGACTTCCCCCTTATCCTTAAACAGTGACCCCCTAGTCCTGGACTTCCCCAACATCGGGAACAATCTTCCTGCGTCTAGCCTGTCCAACCCCTTAAGAATTTTGGGGTACACGAAAAGCTGGAGAAACTCAGCGGGTGCAGCAGCATCTAAGGAGCGAAGGAGATAGGCGACGTTTCGGGTCGAGACCCTTCTTCATTTTGCAAGTCTCGATGAGATCCCCCCTCAATCTTCTAAATTCCAGCGAGTACAAGCCGAGTCTATCCTGTCTTTCCTCATATGAAAGTCCTGCCATTCCAGGGATCAGTCTGGTGGACCTTCTCTGTACCCCCTCTATGGCAAGAACGTCTTTCCTCAGATTTGGAGACCAAAAGATTAGGAGACTGAAGCCGCGGTCTCCGGTAGGACAGTGCCCGATTCGGGCGCTCCAAGCCGCGGAGTGTGTTCGACCGTCCCGACGCCGGAGTTTGGACCATCCCGACAAGAGGGCCCGTACACTGGGCCGTCCGTAGCGGCGACTACGGAGGATTCACGGCCCCGACCACGGGTGGACAAAGGAGGAGGACTGGCTGATCTTTGTTGCCTCCCTCCACAGTGAAGAATGTTGTGGTGGATGTTGGTGTTAAATCTCATTGTGTATCGTGTGTTCTTTTTAAGTATCGCTGCTGGTAGATTCATTTCACTGCACCTTCGGGTGTATGTGACGAGTAACATTGACTTTGACTTCTCTCCGTTTAGTTTATTGTCACGTGTACCGAGGTACAGTGAAAAGACTTTGTTGCGTGCTAACCAGTCAGCGGAAAGACACGCCGGTGGGCATGACATGAGAATTAAGGGACACAAGTTTAGGGGTAGCATGAGGGGGAACCTCTTTACTCAGAGAGTGGTGGCTGTGTGGAATGATCTTCCTGCAGAAGTAGTGGAGGCAGGATCGATTTTAACATTTAAAAGTAAAGTGGATAGGTATATGGACGGGAAGGGAATTGAGGGGTATGGTCTGAGTGCAGGTAGATGGGACTAGGGGAAAATAGATGGTCGGCACGGACTGGAAGGGCCGAGAAGGCCTGTTTCCGTGCTGTAATTGTTATATGGTTATATGGTTAATACACGATTACAATCGAGCCGTCCACATTGTGACAGGTAGGTGTACAAGATGCCCCATTTCCACTCGTCCCACCTGCCCACGTTTGGCCCATATCCCTATAAACTTTTCAATAGGCAACAGGTGCTGGAGTAGGCCATTCGGCCCTTCGATCCAGCACCGCCATTCAACCCAATCAGTACCCCGTTCCTGCCTTCTCCCCATATCCCCCTGACTCCGCTATCTTTAAGAGCCCTATCTAGCTCTCTCTTGAAAGTATCCAGAGAACCGGCCTCCACCGCCCTCTGAGGCAGAGAATTCCACAGACTCACCACTCTCTGTGAGAAAATGTGTTTCCTCGTCTCCGTTATATAGAGGAGTCAGGAGTCACGAGTGGTGGGTCTCTGGAACTCTCTGCCACAGAAGGTAGTTGAGGCCAGTTCATTGGCTATATTTAAGAGGGAGTTAGATGTGGCACTTGGGGCTAAGGGGATCAGAGGGTATGGAGAGAAGGCAGGTACGGGATACTGAGTTGGATGATCAGCCATGATCATATTGAATGGCGGTGCGGGCTCGAAGGGCCGAATGGCCTACTCCTGCACCTAATTTCTATGATTCTATGGTTACACAAAAAAGCTGGAGAAACTCAGCGGGTGCAGCAGCATCTAAGGAGCGAAGGAGATAGGCGACGTTTCGGGTCGAGACCCTTCTTCAATGTTTCTATGAACATGTTTCCTGCCTGTAGCGTGGTCCAAACCCTTAATAATCTTATATGTTTCAATAAGATCCTTCTAAACTCCAGAGTGTACAAGCCCAGCCGCTCCATTCTCTCAGCGTATGACAGTCCCGGCATCTCGTGAATTAACCTGGTGAACCTGCGCTGCACTCCCTCAATAGCTACGCCCTGTAATTCTGCAGATTCCCATTCACCGTGAAGGTTTGAGTTCACAAAATGCAACATCTCTCATTAAACTCCATCAACCATTGCTCTGCCTGATTGCCGAGCTGGTCAAAATCTCCCAACCGCATATGGCCACATTCGGTGCATTTTTATGGACGCCCCAAATACAGGAAGGATGTGGCGAGACCACATCAGATTCTGTGTCCAATATTAGCCTCGTCGAAAATAGAACTTCACTGCACAGGAACGGGGCCTTTGTGCCACCATCTGCTCTTGAACCCAATGCCAAGTTCAACTGATCTCCTGCCTGCCTGCCTGCACGCGATGTACACAGGGGACCTTGGAGTCCAGGTCCATAAAAGGCCTGTCCCACTTAGCGGAAGACAAAAATGCTGGAGAAAACTCAGCTAGGTGAGGCAGCATCTATGGAGCTAAGGAATGGGTGACATTTCGGGTCGAGACCCTTCTTCAGACTGATGTGGGGGTGGGGGGGGGGGGGGGGGGGGGGGGGGGGGGGCGGGGAAGAAGAAAGGAAGAGGCGGAGACAGTGGGAAAGCTGGGAAGGAGTGAGAAAGCAGGGACTACCTGGAGAAGTCAACGTTCATACCGCTGGGGTGTAAACTACCCAAGCAAAATATGAGGCGCTGCTCCTCCAATTTGCGGTGGGCCTCACTCTGGCCATGGAGGAGGCCCAGGACAGAGAGGTCGGATTCAGAATGGGATGGGGAGGGGAAGTTGACGTGCTGAGCCACCGGGAGATCAGGTTGGTTATTGCGGACCGAGACGCCCCTCAAAATAAGTGAAGGCATCCCACACCAGTGGGCCACTTGAGAGGCAAGGGCGGGGGGCAAATGTACGAAATTTGAGCAATGTATGTAGACTGTATTGAACAATTTGTATGGCCTCCGAAATACGTCGGATGATTTTTTTTCGCACGGTGATGTATTAAATATATTTATTACCTGAAATTCGAAAACATTTATTGCGAATCGAACGGAGGTGTTGGGCGTGCCAGGTCACCGAAAAATTTGCCGCATGACGGCGTACTGACGCGCGGTGTTTTTTCAAGTGTCGTCACATTTTTTTTTTGGTCACCGCTGGATATTAAAACGTTCAAAATCTTTTGACACTGATATGACGCCGAAAAAATCCCCATGTGGGACAGGCCCTTTAACTCCTTGAAAGTGGCAACAGAAGGAGATAGAGTCGTAAAGAAGGGCGGTTAGAACATAGAAAACATAGAAAGATAGGTGCAGGAGTAGGCCATTCGGCCCTTCGAGCCTGCACCGCCATTCAATGTGATCATGGCTGATCATCCAACTCAGTATCCCGTACCTGCCTTCTCTCCATAATCCCTGATCCCTTTAGCCACAAGTGCCACATCTAACGCCCTCTTAAATATAGCCAATGAACTGGCCTCAACTACCTTCTGTGGCAGAGAATTCCAGAGACTCACTACTCTCTGTGTAAAGAATGTTTTCCTCACCTCGGTCTAAAGGAATTCCCCCTTATCCTTAGACTGTGACCCCTTGTTCTGGACTCCCCCAACATCGGGAACAATCTTCCAGCATCTAGCTTGTCCAACCCTTAAGAATTTTGTAAGTTTCTATAAGATCCCCCCTCAATCTTCTAAATTCCAGCGAGTACAAGCCGAGTCTATCCAATCTATTCCTCATATGAAAGTCCTGATATCCAGAATCAGTCTGGTGAATCTTCTCTGTACCCCCTCTATGGCAAGGATGTCTTTCCTCAGATTTGGAGACCAAAACTGTATGCAATACTCCAGGTTGGCATGTTTACCTTCATTGGTCGGGGCATTGAGTTTTAGAGTCCGGAAGTCTCCATGCAGTTTTATCGGACTTTGGTTTGGCCACATCTGACGTTCCTCCCTAAGTTTTCAACTCTTCAAGAACCCCACCCTCTTCCTTTTCCCCTTTTCCCCTTCTCCGAAGATTTAAACCACGAGATACAGCGCGGAAACAGGCCCTTCGGCCCACCGGCCAAACGATCGCCCCCGTACACTAGCGCTACCCTTCACACGCCAGGGACAATTTACAATTTTGCAGAATCCGATGAACCAACAAACTCGCGGGTCTTTGGAGTGTGGGAGGAAACCGGAGCACCCGGAGAAAACGCACGCGGGTGACGGGGAAAACTCCGTACAGGCAGCGCCCGTAGTCAGGGAATGGGACCCGGGTCTCTGGCGCTGTGAGGCAGCAACTCTACTGCTGAGCCACCGTGCCACCACAGACTTACAGCTAGGTCTACATGCTGTTAGATGGTCCCATAACCAAATTCCTCTTTCGTATGCCAGCACAGTTTCCCTCTCCACAGCCGCTGCCCGACCTGCCGAGTGATTCTTCTTCCAATCCCAAGTACCCAAAACCAGCCCGTGTTTACGAGCAAAATCAAAGTTTAAATTAAGGTGGGCACAAAATGCTGGAGTAACTCAGCGGATCCGACAGCATCTCTGCAGAGAAGGACCAGGTCTTTATTCCTTGGAGCGCAGAAGGTTAAGGGGGGACTTGATTGAGGTCTTTAAAATGATGAAAGGAGAGACAGAGTTGACGTGGATAAGCTTTTCCCCATTGAGGGTAGGGAAGATTCAAACAAGAGGGCATGACATGAGAATTAAGGGACAGAAGTTTAGGGGTAACATGAGGGGGAACTTCTTTACTCAGAGAGTGGTGGCTGTGTGGAATGAGCTTCCTGCAGAAGTGGTGGAGGCAGGATCGATTTTAACATTTAAAAGTAAAGTGGATAGGTATATGGACGGAAGGGAATGGAGGGGTATGGTCTGAGTGCAGGTAGATGGGGCTAGGGGAAAATAAATGGTCGGCACGGACTGGAAGGGCCGAGGGGGCCTGTTTCCGTGCTGTAATTGTTATATGGTAGACAAAAATGCTGGAGAAACTCAGCGGGTGCGGCAGCATCTATGGAGCGAAGGAAATGGGCGACGTGTCGGGCCGTAGCCCTTCTTCAGAGGAATAGGTAACTTTTAGAGTCGAGTCTCGATAAACTCAATGTGAAGGAAGGAACTGCAGATGCTGGTTTACACCGAAGATAGACACAAAGTGCTGGAGGAACTCAGCGGGACAGGCAGCATCTCTGGAGAGAAGGAATGGGTGACTTTTTGTTCACTCGGGTCTTCAGTCTCTCGACCCGAAACGTCACCGACTCCTGCTCTCCAGAGGCGCTGCCTGTCCCGCTGAGTTACTCCGGCATTTTGTGTCCATCCAGTTTTAACTTGTTCTGGATCGGAACCTCGGAATGATTGGAATTCTTACTTCTCCTGCTTCTCCTTTTTATGTCCAGCCTCACGACATAATATTAAACTATGTCAGAAGGGTCATAGGAACAGAATTAGGACGTTCGGCCCATCA
This sequence comes from Raja brachyura, assembly GCA_963514005.1. The sequence continues at coordinate 1,631 of CAUPSL010001322.1, read as the reverse complement.
AGTCTACTCTGCCATTCAACCATGGCAGATCTATCTCTCCCTCCCTAACCCCATTCTCCTGCCTTCTCCCCCTAACCCCCGACACCCGTACTAATCAGAATCCATCTATCTGTTGATCCGCCTTTAAAAATATCCACTGACTTGTGGCCTCCACAGCCGTCTGTGGCAAAGAATTCCACAGATTCACCACCCTCTGACTAAAGAAATTCCTCCTCATCTCCTTCCCAAAGGAACGTCCTTTAATTCTGAGGCTGTGACCTCTAGTCCTAGACTCTCCCACTAGTGGAAACATCCTCTCCACATCCACTCTATCCGGGCCTTTCACTATCCTGTACGTTTCAATGAGGTCCCCCCCCTCATTCTTCTAAACTCCAGCGAGTATAGGCCCAGTGCCGACAAACGCTCATCTATGCTAACCCACTCATTCCTGGGATTGTTCTCGTCAACTCTGTATCGAAAATAGAGCTTGCAGCACAGAAAGAGGCCATTCGGCCCGCAATGTCTCTGCTGAACGCGATGCCAAGTTGCAGATGCAGAAGCAGTGACGCACCCTTGAAGAACATTCTCCCCCTCTCCCCCCCCCACCCTCTTTCCAGCCCCACATTACTCTCCCCACACCCTCACCCCCCCCCCCCCCCCGTCCCTCTCACTCCTCTCCTCACCCACTTCCCACACACCCTCCTCTCTCACCATCCCCAACCCCTCCCCACCTAACTCCCCCCCTCCAGTCTCAACACTCTCTTCCACACATACTCCCACCTCACCCCCTCTCCCAGCTGCTCCCCCCACTCCCCTCTCTCACCCCCTTACCCCCTGGCACCTCTTTCTCCCCCTCCCTCTCTCTCTCCCCCTCTCCTCTCTCTTCCTCGCCCCCCTCCTCTCTCTCTCTTCCCCCCTCTCTCCCCCTCCTCTCTTCTCTCTCTCCCCCTCTCTCTCTCTCTCTCTCTCTCTCTCCCCCTCCTCTCTCCCCCCTCTCCTCTCTCTCACCCCCCCCCCCCTCTCCTCTCTCACCCCCCCCCTTCCTCTCTCACCCCCCCCTCTCCCCCACCCCCTCTCCCCCCTCTTTCTCTCTTCACCCCCCCCTCTCCCCCCACTTACCCCCTGGCACCTCTCCCCCCCCCTTTCTCTCTCTCCCCCCTCCTTCCCCCCTCTCTTTGCCCCATTCCCTCTGTCTCTCCTGTCCGGACCCATCCTGTGTGTTTCCAACTGTGTTCCGGGGTGTGTGTGTGTGTGTGTGTGGGGGGGGGGGGGGGGGGGGACCTACTCTCACCCCCACCCCGGGACCCCCCCCCCCCCCCCCTCCCAGTCCTGCCCCCGCTCACCCTGCAGGTTGTGGACCCTGATGTCGCTGATGTGCCCGATCCGCTCCTCCCGCTGGAACCAGTCGGCCGCCCCGGCCATGGGAGCCCGTGTCCCGGCCGCCGCTGCCTCCCTGCCCGCTGCTGCCGCCTCCCAGCGCAGTGTCCGGTCGGGCGGCCGGAGGGAGGGAGAGGGGAGGGAGCTGCCCCGGGGCGGGGACTGGGAGGGCGGGGAGTGGAGGAGGAAGGGAGGGAGGTGCCGCGCTCACAGACACACTCACACCATACACGCCACACCTGAAAAAAAAACACACCTGTAAACACTTATACCTG
>CAUPSL010001321.1:92500-129905 GCA_963514005.1 Raja brachyura | reverse complement strand
CCGATTACCACCAGGTGTAGAGTTGCTGCCTCACAGAGCCAGAGACCCGGGGTTCGATCCTGACCACAGGCGGTCTTCTCTGCCCCAGAGGGCGGTGGAGGCAGGTTCTCTGGATGCTTTCAAGAGAGAGCTAGATAGGGCTCTTAAAAATAGCGGAGTCAGGGGGATATGGGGAGAAGGCAGGAATGAGGAATGGGGTACTGATCGGGGATACACAAAAGGCTGGAGAAACTCTGCAGGTGCAGCGACATCCATAGCTGAGTTTCTCCAGCATTTTGTGTACCCTCGATTTTCCAGCATCTGCAGTTCCTTCTTTAACACTGATTGGGGAGGATCAGCCATGATCACATTGAAAGGCAATGCTGGCTCGAAGGGCCGAATGGCCTCCTCCTGCACCTATTGTCTATTGTCTATTGTCTGTGTACGGAAGTTGTATGTTCTCCCTGTTTTCTCCAGTTTCCTCCCACACTCCAAATATGTGCAGGTTTGTAGGTTCATTGGCTTTGGTTAAAAAATTATAAAGTGTGTAGGATATCCTCCACTATATCCTACACTATCCTACACACTAACCTAGTGTGTAGGATAGTGTTAGTGTGCTGGTCAGCACGGACGCAGTTGGTTCACCGATCACCCGTTCGAGCTAGTTCTACGTTTATCCCACTTTCTCATCTATGCCTTCAACGCAAGGGGCAATGCTGCAGAGGCCAATGGACCTGTAAACCCCCACATCTTTGGGATTTTTGCTGGAAACCGGAGCATCCGGAAGAAACCCACGGGGCGACAGGGAGAACGTGCAAACTCCACATTGACAGCAGCCGAGGCAAGGATGGAACCGTGACCTGCAATTTCACATCTTACACACCAAGAACGATTTACAGAAGACAATTAACCTGTACGCCTTTGCTGTGTGGGAGGATCTGGAGCACCCAGAGAAAAAACACGCGGGTCACAGAGTGAGAACGTGCAGACTCTGTACAGACAGCACCCGTAGTCAGGAACGAACATGGGTCTCTGATGCTGTGAGGCAGCAACCTCTACCGCTGCACCGCACACCGTGCCCCTCCTGCTGTTATCAAACTTCCCAAATGGTCTTCCCATAAGCTGGAGTGTTCTTGATCTTCCAACCTACCTCATCATGGACTGTACACTTTTCCCCTGAAGCTATAACGCTATAATGCATGTAACACTATATTAGGCACTCTGGCATTGTTCTCTTTGCACTGCTTGTTGTACGGAATCAAGGAATATGGGGAGAAAGCAGTAACGGGGTACTGAGTTTGGATGATCAGCCGTGATCAAATTGAATGGCGGTGCTGGTTCGAAGGGCCGAATGGCCTATCCTGCACCTATTGTCTATGTTTCGATGTCTACCTGAGTATAGGTTGATTGTACTCGTGTATAGTATGGTTCAACTGGTTAGCCTGCAAACAATGTTTTTCACTAAAGATAGACACAAAAAGTTGGAGTAACTCATGGCCCTGTCCCCGCCCACGGTACGAGTTCATTCCAAGAGCTCTCCCGAGTTTAAAAAAAGCAAACTCGTGGTAAGCACGGAGAATGAACGTAGCGGGTACGTTGGAGCTCGGGGACGTCTCTTAGCGGCTCGTAATGCTAACGGCAGGTACTCGGGAAGACTCGCTAACGGCAGGTAAGCACGGGAAGACTGGTGAAGATTTTTCAACATGATGAAAAATGTCCACGAGAGCCCCGAGTACCGACGAGCGGCCATTACCGTAAATCTCCGAGTTCGAATCGGGGCAAACTCGGGAGAGCGCTTGGAATGAACTCATACCGTGGGACAGGGGACTCTTTAGGCGACTGCCAGGGACTAGTTTTAATGGAATTCACCTACGACACCTGGCGGCAAACCTACGACAGCAAACATTGTCGCCACTGTCACCGAAAATGTTTCGACATGTTGAAAATTTTGTGGCAGTCGCCTGCAGTCACCCAAGTGGACAGACCCAGGCAGCATCTGTGGAGAACATGGATAGGTGACGTTTCACAGAGTGCTGGAGTAACTCAGCGGGTCAGGCAGCATCTGTGGAGAACATGGATCAGTGACGTTTCACAGAGTGCTGGAGTAACTCAGCGGGACAGGCAGCATCTGTGGAGAATCATAGAATCATAGAAATTAGGTGCAGGAGTAGGCCATTCGGCGGCCCTTCGAGCCTGCACTGCCATTCAATATGATCATGGCTGATCATCCAACTCAGTATCCGTACCTGCCTTCTCTCCATACCCTCTGATCCCCTTAGCCACAAGGGCCACATCTAACTCCCTCTTAAATATAGCCAATGAACTGGCCTCAACTACCTTCTGTGGCAGAAGAATTCCAGGCAGGAATCAACCACACTCTCTGTGTGAAAAAGACATGGATAGGTGACGTTTCACAGAGTGCTGGAGTAACTCAGCGGGTCAGGCAGCATCTGTGGAGAACATGGATAGGTGACGTTTTGGATCGGGACCCTACAATCAGTCTGAAGAAGAGTCCTTTCGACTTTAGAGAAGTAGCACGGAAACAGGCCCTTCGGCCCACCGGCCATCCTATGCACCAGGGACAATTTACAATTGACCTACAAACCTGGAGTGCAGGAAGATGAGGAGTGATTTCATAGAGGTGTACAAAATCGTGAGAGAAGTATATCACATGGTTTTGCCCAGACTAGGGGAAACAAGAACCACAGGACACAGGTTTAAGGTGAGGGGGAAAGATTTATTCAGAACCCGAGGGGTAACTTTTTCACGGATAGGGGTGGCGGGTGTATGGAACAAGCTGCTTGAGGGGGTAGTTGAGGCATTTGCCTCTAAGAAACATTTAGACAGATGCAAAAGAAGGGTCTCGGCCCGAAACGTTGCCTATCTCCTTCGCTCCATAGATGTTGCTGCACCCGCTGAGTTGCTCCAGCACGTTTGTCTACCTTAGACAGATGCAAAACAAGGCATTTCATGCACTGAGGAACTTGTGTCAATAAAGTAGCATTGAGATACATGGATAGGACTGTTTTAGATGGATGTGGACCAAACGCAGGCAGGTGGGACTAGTGTAGATGGGGCATGTTGGTCGGTTTGGGCAAGTTGGGCTGAAGGGCCTGTTTCCACACTGTATGAATAGTGTAGATGGGGCATGTTGGTTAGTATGGGCAAGTTGGGCTGAAGGGCCTGTTTCCACACTGTATGACTAGTGTAGATGGGGCATGTTGGTTAGTATGGGCAAGTTGGGCTGAAGGGCCTGTTTCCACACTGTATCACTCTATGACTAGTGTAGATGGGGCATGTTGGCTAGTATGGGCAAGTTGGGCTGAAGGGCCTGTTTCCACGCTGTATCACTCTATGACTAGTGTAGATGGGGCATGTTGGTTAGTATGGGCAAGTTGGGCTGAAGGGCCTGTTTCCACACTGTATCACTCTATGACTAGTGTAGATGGGGCATGTTGGCTAGTATGGGCAAGTTGGGCTGAAGGGCCTGTTTCCACACTGTATCACTCTATGACTAGTGTAGATGGGGCATGTTGGCTAGTATGGGCAAGTTGGGCTGAAGGGCCTGTTTCCACGCTGTAAGACTCTATGACTATGATAACATTTTAGCCTCTTTTGACAATCGCAGACTACGTTTAAACTGTTAATTTGTTTTAAAAGAAAAGATTCCATTCTTGAATTATTTTTTTTTCCCCCCCTCGAATGTTCATTGCCATCCTCTGGGAGATGTGTCTGCTTGTGAATGGTAAACACATCCAAGGTTGCAGCTGTGTGGCAGCACTCAAAGACGGTGCAATTTTAATTAGTTAACAAAATGCAAATGCATCTTCTGACAGGCAGTGAAAAGGGCAACTGTTGTGTTGAGAATCTGCCTTGATTCATCACTATGACTGCCAGGGGTCTAAATACATCTCCTAACACCTGCCCCAACAGCCAGGGGAAGGTGCCTCCCCGCTCCACACTGAGCAACCTCTACCTCACCAGAGGGATAGATGAGCGAGGCCAGGCCATTCGGTCCTTCGAGGTCAAACTGTCTTTAGTCTGAAGAAAGGTCTCGACTCGAAACGTCACCCATTCCTTCTCTCCAGAGAAGCTGCCTGTCCCGCTGAGTTACTCCAGCATTTAGAAGATTGAGGGGGGATCTTATAGAGACTTACAAAATCCTTAAGGGGTTGGACAGGCTAGATGCAGGAAGATTGTTCCCGATGTTGGGGGAGTCCAGAACAAGGGGTCACAGTTTAAGGATAAGGGGGAAGTCTTTTAGAAATGAGAAGTCCAGGGATGTCAGGACTTTCATATGAGGAAAGATTGGATAGACTCGGCTTGTACTCGCTGGAATTTAGAAGATTGAGGGGGGATCTTGTAGAAACTTACAAAATTCTTAAGGGGTTGGACAGGCTAGATGCAGGAAGATTGTTTCCGATGTTGGGGAAGTCCAGAACAAGGGGTCACAGTTTAAGGATAAGGGGGAAGTCTTTTGGAACCGAGAAGTCCTGGGATGTCAGGACTTTCATATGAGGAAAGATTGGATAGACTCGGCTTGTACTCGCTGGAATTTAGAAGATTGAGGGGGGATCTTATAGAGACTTACAAAATCCTTAAGGGGTTGGACAGGCTAGATGCAGGAAGATTGTTCCCGATGTTGGGGAAGTCCAGAACAAGGGGTCACAGTTTAAGGATAAGGGGGAAGTCTTTTAGGGATGAGAAATCATTTTTCACACAGAGAGTGGTGAATCTGTGGAATTCTCTGCCACAGAAGGTAGTTGAGGCCAGTTCATTGGCCATATTTAAGAGGGAGTTAGATGTGGCCCTTGTGGCTAAAGGGATCAGGGGGTATGGAGAGAAGGCAGGTACGGGATACTGAGTTGGATGATCAGCCATGATCATATTGAATGGCGGTGCTGGCTCGAAGGGCCGAATGGCCTGCTCCTGTTTTCTATGTTTCTATGATTTTGTGTCCACCCTTTCTCACAAACACACAATGAGTTTTATTCGTCACATTGCACATAAAGTGCAAGTGAAATGAAGTTGCCAGCAGCGGTACCATGGTTAAGAACACACGAAAACACACAACAAAATGTTACACAAACATCCACCAGAGCATTCATCACCGTGGTGGAAGGCACAAACATTTGGCCAGTCCACCACCATTTTATAGTCTTTAAGTCTAGTTTTAGGTATGTAGGAAGGAACTGCAGATGCTGTTTCAAACCGAAGATAGACATAAAATGCTGGAGTAACTCAACGGGACAGGCAGCATCTCGGGAAAGAATGAAATGGGTGATGTTTTGGGTTTAGATGAGGGGGGAAAGATCACAAGATCATAAGTGATAGGAGTAGAATTAGGCCATTCGGCCCATCAAGTCCACTCCGCCATCCACTCCGCCATTCAATCTCTCTCTCTCCTAACCCCTTTCTCCTGCCTTCTCCCCATAACCTCTGACATTATTTGTGACTCTGGGGACTTTGTTGACAAAGATTTAATAAGAACCTGAGGGGCAAGTTTTCCACACAGAGGGTGGTAGATGCTTGTAATGAGGTAGTTGAGGCAGGTACCATAAAAACATTTAAATTACATATCCATCGGTACATCGATAGGAAAGTTTTAAGTGGCAAATGAGGTCAGGTGGGACTAGCAAAGATGGGACGTCTTGGACAGCATGGGGAGGTTGGGCCGAAGGGCCTGTTTCCATGCTGTACGACTCGATGACTTGCTGGATCTTGTCTCGCCCCCACCTCTCTTCCAGAATTATCCCACCTCCCCTCCCCATACCCCACCAGTGTGAAGAAGGGCCCCGGCCAGAATCGTCACCTATCCATTATTTCCGGTGCTGCCCGACCTGCTGTGTTACTCCAGCACTCTGTATCTTTTTTCAAATGTAGTTTACTTTAGAGATAGAGAGTGGAGACAAGAGTGTTCAAGAAGGGACTGCAGATGCTGGAAAATCGAAGGTAGACAAAAGTGCTGGAGAAACTCAGCGGGTGCAGCAGCAGCATCTATGGAGCGAAGGAAATAGGCAACGTTTCGGGCCGAAACACTTCAGGAAGGAAATAGGCAACGTTTCGGGCCGAAACCCTTCTTCAGACTGATGTAGGGTGGGGGGGGGGAGAACCAAGGAGAAAGGAAGAGGAGGAGCCCGAGGGCTGAGGGAGAGCTGAGAAGGGGAGGAGACAGCAAGGGCTCCCGGAAATTGGAGAAGTCAATGTTTATGCCACTAGGGTGCAGACTGCCCAAGCGGAATATGAGGTGCTGCTCCTCCAAATTCCGGTGGTGCTCACTCTGGCCGTGGAGGAGGCCCAGGACAGAGAGGTCGGATTCGGAATGGGAGGGGGAGTTGAATCGCTGAGCCACCGGGAGGTCGGGTTGCGGACCGAGCGGAGGTGTTCGGCCAGGCCCTTCGTCCCACCCAGTCTGTGCTGACCAATGATCGCCAGTACATTAATTATGTTGTCACAGTTTCGCGTCCCACACCCCCGAGGGGCAGATTTACCTACAAACCTGCACGTCTTTGGGATGTAGGAGGAAACCGGAGCACCTGGAGAAAACCCACGCGATCACGTGCAAACTCCGTATGGATAGCACCTGTTGCCAGGATCGAACCGGGGTCTCTGGCACTGAAAGGCAGCACCTCTACCGCTGCGCCACCGTGCTGCCCTAGTTGGGAGGTGTGGCTTTTAAGGTGAGGTGAGGTGTTTACCCATAGTTCACGTTCAAGAGAGTTTATTGTCATGTGTCCCAGATAGGACAATGAAATTCTTGCTTTGCTTCAGCACAACAGAACATAGTAGGCATTGACTACAGAACAGATCAGTGTGTCCATATACCATTATATAAATATATACACACATGAATAAATAAACTGATCAAGTGCAAATAACAGATAATGGGCTATTAATGTTCAGAATTTTGTTTGAAGTTGTGTTTAATAGCCTGATGGCTGTGGGGAAGTAGCTATTCCTGAACCTGGACGTTGCAGTCTTCAGGCTCCTGTACCTTCTACCTGAAGGTAGCGGGGAGATGAGTGTGTGGCCAGGGTGGCGTGGGTCCTTGATGATGCTGCCAGCCTTTTTGAGGCAGCGACTGCGATAAATCCCCTCGATGGAAGGGAGGTCAGAGCCGATGATGGACTGGGCAGTGTTTACTACTTTTTGTAGTCTTTTCCTCTCCAGGGCGCTCAAGTTGCCGAACCAAGCCACGATGCAACCGGTCAGCAAGCTCTCTACTGTGCGCCTGTAGAGGTTAGAGAGAGTCCTCCCTGACAGACCGACTCTCCGTAATCTTCTCAGTGGGGAGGGAGCTACAATAGGTGCTTGGTAGTGTGGCGGAGTAAGACGTCTGGATCGAACTCGGGTCTTTTAAAAATGTTTTTACAAGTATAGGGTGCAACTTAATTTGGAAATAAACGGTTTCAGGACCTGGTGAGGGGTGTGTGAAGATACAAAGTTGGTAAATCCTTTTTAGCTTATCTCATTTTCTTATATTTTCTGTTTTTAATTTTTCCTTATTTTTCATTGATTCTTCCTCATGCTTAGGGCTCGTTCTTTCCACTTTTCCACGTACTATTAATATCACTATCTAACATTCTCTATTTCTCTTTTTCTTCCTTCTGTTACTTTCCTATTATTAAAGTTTCGGTTTATTCTGTTGTAAATTACCTCTAATAAAAAAATGTTAAAAAATTATTTATATTTTAAAAAAAAATGTTTTTCAAAAAAACGAGTGTACACTGGACATGGCTGCAAGTATTCAGAGTGAATGACTGACTACACTTCAAATGTAATGCATTCTCTGTGAAGCACTGCCTGGGTACCCTGAGGCTGCAGCAGTTGCTACATCAGTCCAAACGCTGCCTTGAAGACTGTTAATTGCAGCAGTGGAATGAGGTGGAAAGTGAAGACGAGGAACTTTAAATTCAGTTTGCGGGTTTGCAGAGAGGGAGAGAGCGAGAGTGAGAGGGAGAGAGAGAGAGGAAAATAGACATGCGTTGTCTTAGCATTATTTTCCCAGTGTGAAATTATTCGTGACCTCTGGGGACTTCATTGACAACCTACATTAAGAAGAAAATTAAAACCTCGGGGAAAAAAAAAAACAGAAAGAAAATTACGGTGACAATTATTGCAATTAGTGGCGAATTTGTTATTTGATGTCACTGTGACTGATGGCAAAGAATAGGTTTAATTAATGGTGGTGTAGTTTTGTGAGAGTGTGTGTGTGTGGGTATAACCTGGAGATTTCACCATCCCCGTAACTATTACAAGGTTTTTTTAATTTCTACAGCCACGACCCGCATTTGCATAGAGTGGCAGATTCCCAAACGCCCTTGGTCCCCAAATTGGCCGGTCGATGTTATCCCAGACTCACTTCCTGCACACGAGAAGTCGACTCACCTACAAACCCGCGCGTGTTTGGGGATGTGGGCGGAAGCCGGAGGAATCCGAGGAATCTGAATACTTGCAGCCGTGTCCAGCGTCCACCCACCAGCCCGAAACGCCATGATCCCCAAAGGAACAATCTCAAAGAAGCTGAAAGAAGCTGAAGAAGGGTCTCGACCCGAAACGTCGCCTATCTCCTTCGCTCCTTAGATGCTGCTGCACCCGCTGAGTTTCTCCAGCTTTTTGTGTAACCCTCAAAGAAACTTTGACGGCAGAGGGGAGATACTCATATCTAACAAGTGGCAGAAGGTAGACAAAAATGCTGGAGAAACTCAGCGGGTGCAGCAGCATCTATGGAGCGCAGGAAATAGGCAACTTTCGAGTCAAAGCCCTTCTTCAGACTGATGCAGGGTGGGGGGGGGGGGGGGGTGTTGAAGGGGTGGGAAGAAGAAAGGACGAGGAGGAGCCCCCCTCCCCACCGTGCATCAGTCTGAAGAAGGGTTTCGGCCCGAAACGTTGCCCATTTCCTTCGCTCCATAGATGCTGCTGCACCCGCTGAGTTTCTCAGGCAATTTTGTCTACCTTCGATTCTCCAGCATCTGCAGTTCCTTCCTGCGCCCCTTGTTAATTTATTTGTATTTAGCCTCTCTTTGGACCTCGGGCTTTAGGGGTACAGTGCGGAAACAGGACCCCCTTCCGGCACTTTCCTCTACGCCAGGGACAAGTTTACAGCGTGCAGGACCCAATTAACCTGCTGACCCGCACGTCTTGGCAGTGCAGGAGGAGACCGGAGCACCCGGAGATCACGGGGAGAACGTGCAAACTCCACACAGACAGCAGCCGAGGTCAGGATCGAACCCGGGTCTCTGGCGCTGTGAGGCAGCAACTCTACCTGAAGCACAAGCTGATGGACTATCTTTGTTTTGCCGTTCTCTCGGGGCACACTCCGTCCTTGTCACGGAAGGAATTAAACTGCCCACTTCCCCACTTCACATCCACCACTGATTCTCTTCCTCGAGCTTGTCAGCGTACTACATCCAGATCTGGATCGAAGCCACCAAGCACGACACCCGGAGGCTGCAGCGAATCGTCCGATCAGCAGAGAAGGTTATTGGCTGCAACCTTCCCTCCATTGACGAACTGTACACTGCAAGGGCCAGGAAGCGAGCGGGCAAGATCATCTCTGACCCCTCTGAGCCTGGCCACAAACTCTTTGAATCACTTCCCTCTGGCAGGCGACTCCGGACTGTCAAAGCTGCCACAGCCGGACATAAAAACAGTTTTTATCCACGAGTAGTTGCTCTACTCAACAGCCAAAAATCTGTAGCCTCCCTTTGATCTGGTATTTTGTTGGTTCACATGCTTGATCAATGGTGTTTTATCATTAATGTCTTATTATTATTAATGTTTAGTGTTTTCCGAGTCATTCGTAACTGTCACTGTATGTCATGTTGTTACTTGTGGGTGGAGCACCAAGGCAAATTCCTTGTATGTGAATACTTGGCCAATAAACTTACTGATTTACTTAAGTGAGTTGGATGCTCAGCCATGATCATTTTTCACACAGGTGACCAAAGGTTTTAAGGAGCCTAAAATAAGTAGAAATGGTGCATATTCTAGATAGCCTTGGGGTTTGAAGAAGGGTCCCGACCCGAAACATGGCCTGTCCATTCCCTCCACTCCACAGATGCTGCCTGACCCTCTGAGTTCTTCCGGCACTCCACGCTTTGTTCAAGCACAAACTGATGGACTATCTTTGCTTCGCCGTCCACTCCATTCTTGTCACGGAAGGGATGAAACTGCACGCTTGCACGACTGCAATATTTAAAGTTGCATTATTACCGCGCAGTCATGGCAGTAACATCCCCACTGCGATTTTACCCAGCGCAGTATTCCGTGGCTCAGTCCCGACTGCAATAATAGAATTGCAATCGCCAATTACTGCGAGGAAAAGTGATTTTGATCACATAATCTGCAATCTTAATGCGGACGGGAGATCAATGTCGACCCCAATATCGGGGAGGATTTCCTCGATTTAACGCTCTGCGATCTTGTATCGCCTACTTTAGACATTAGACTTGAGGGAGGCAGAGGGGAAATAGGCCCTTCGGCCGACCGAGCCTGCGTCGACCATCGATCACATACACTGTGGCGTCAGCTAACACACCGACCACTTATGGTCAAACCCTCGTCAGAAGCTACGAGCGCGGGCACGTGACGTCACGGCCCAGGGGGTGTCGCTAGAATTTAGAAGATTGAGGGGGGATCTTATAGAAACCTACAAAATTAGAAACATAGAAATTAGGTGCAGGAGTAGGCCATTCAGCCCTTCGAGCCTGCACCGCCATTCAATGTGATCATGGCTGATCATCCAACTCAGTATCCCGTACCTGCCTTCTCTCCATACCCCCTGATCCCCTCAGCCACAAGGGCCACATCTAACTCCCTCTTAAATATAGCCAATGAACTGGCCTCAACTACCCTCTGTGGCAGAGAGTTTCAGAGACCCACCATTCTTAAGGGGTTGGGCAGGCTAGACGCAGGAAGATTGTTCCCGATGTTGGGGAAGTCCAGAAGACGGGGGTCACAGTTTAAGGAGAAGGGGGAAGTCTTTTAAGACCGAGATGAGAAAAACATTTTTCACACCGAGAGTGGTGAATCTGTGGAACTCTCTGCCACAGAAGGTAGTTGAGGCCAGTTCATTGGCTATATTTAAGAGGGAGTTAGATGTGGCCCTTGTGGCTAAAGGGAACAGGGGGTATGGAGAGAAGGCAGGTACAGGATACTGAGTTGGATGATCAGCCATGATCATATTGAATGGCGACGCAGGCTGGAAGGGCCGAATGGCCTACTCCTGCACCTATTGTCTATGTTTCTATGTTTCTTTGTGTGTCCTGCTGCTTAAGGTTATCTCACCTCGAGACCAGTGAGTCAACAGGTAGCTGAGCCCGAGAGAACGACCTCCCTCAGCTACAGCAGCAAAGATAATTACGTTAGCGGACCAACTTAACATGTAACACATGAATCAAACTACTGTATGAACCTGCCGGACGTCTGGCCTTATTCACCACGTTTGGTGCCCCTACAACACTAGCATTATCCTACACACGCTAAGGCCAATTTACAATTTTACTGAAACCAATTAACCTACAGACCTGTAGGTCTTTGGGGTGTAGGAGGAAACCGGAGCACCCGGAGAAAACCCACGTGGTCACGGGGAGAACGTACGAACTCCGTACAGACAGCGCCCGTCGTCAGGATCGAACCCGGGCCTCTGGCGCTGTGAGGCAGCAACTCTACCGCTGCGCCACCTGAGAGGGAAGAAGGGGTCTTGGTTTACCACACAGCAGAGAACAGTACAGCATAGGAACAGGCCCTTCGGCCCACAATTTCTGTGCTAAACATGGCGCCAAGGCCAGCCCTTCTCTGTCCACGCATAATTAATTTCCCTTCATTTTCGCGTGCCTATCCAAAGGTTTCTTAAGTACCCGACCCCACAGCAGCACGTTCCAAGCACCCAGCACTCTCTGTGTGAAAACAACTTGCCCCGTACATCTCCTTTCAATAATGGCCCCTCTCCCCTTAAAGCTGTGCCCTCTAGTATTTGATATTTCCATCTGGAAAAATAGGTACTGACTGCCTTCCTCCGGATGTTCCCGGTTTCCTCCCACACTTCATAGACACGCGCATTTGTCGCTTAATTGGCGTCTGCAAAAGTTGTCGAGTGAGCAGGATAGGGCTAGTATATGGGGCGATCACCAGGGTCGGGGAGGATTCGTGTTCACGGGGATCGGCACGGACTCAGTGGGCCGAAGGGCCTGTTTCCGCACCGTATCTCTAAACTATAAACAAAAAGACCACACAAGATCACAAACTAGTCCACAGTGCACAGACAAAGGAGGAATGGCCACAGCATTCAGTGCAAGATGAAGTCCGATTAAAGATATGTGGGAAAGAACTCCATTAAATCGAAGGTAGACGCTGGAGTAACTCAGCGGGACAGGCAGCATCTCTGGAGAGAAGGAATGGGCGACGTTTCGGGTCGAGACCCTTCTTCAGACTGATGTCAGGGGAGTGGGCGGGACAGAGATAGAATGTAGTCTGAGACAGTAAAGGGCCTGTCCCACCAGCATGCAACTCCATGCGATGAGCGCGACCTAACGTGGTCGCGAGCCGTCCGGCGTCGCGGGGCCGGTCCCACTTCGATCGCCGGAATTGTGCGGAGTTCGTCCCGACATCGCGCGGGGCTCCGAAAAACTGACTACGTTCAAAAATTCCGCGCGGCAACGGCTTGTCAGCTCGCAGTCGCCTCGACGCACTCTGTGACCCTCTCTGTAGGTGCCTCCGTGACCCTCTGTGTGTGTGGCTCCGTGGCCCTCTGTGTGTGTGCCTCTGTGCCCCTCTCTGTGTGCCCCTCTCTGTCCTGGCGAACTTACCGTTAAGACTTCGCTCCAAGTTCGCCTCACTTTGCGCCGCGTTGCGCCACTCACCCGACCTCCGCGTGGCCCCTACTGCCGGTTTGGTCGCGCTTGCCGCATGCAGGCGCATGCTGGTGGGAACGGCCCTGTACAGGGGATCATCTGACCTCTGCGCGGCCCTCGCTGCCGGTTTGGTCGCGCTTGCCGCAGCTTCTAAGGAGCGAAGGAGATAGGCAACGTTTCGGGTCGAGACCCTTCTTCAGATTGTTCTATTAGGCCAGTTAATTGGCTATATTTAAGAGGGAGTTAGATGTGGCACTTGTGGCTAAGGGGATCAGGGGGTATGGAGAGAAGGCAGGTACGGGATACTGAGTTGGATAATCAGCCATGATCATATTGAATGGCGGTGCAGGCTCGAAGGGCCGAATGGCCTACTCCTGCACCTAATTTCTATGCTCTATGTTTCTATATTATTTGATTGTGCACGCCGGGTCAAAACAGGGTGGACCACGTGAAGGTTGCAATCTCCCACCCCATGTCTCCCCTCAACATTTGGAAGGGAGCGAGAGGGTTAAACGGAGATCCTTCTGCGTTTTGCTGCCCGAGGAGGTGATTTTTTTTTTTTTTGTTGCTCAAAGGCGTTTAATGTGGGCAAACTACTGGTTCTCGAAACATAATCAGAATGCAATTATTGCCACGCCGTCTGACGCAATGCAATTTGCTGTCAATTACTGATGTGGAAGACAATTTGGTCTTTAATGCAAGCCAATTCCCACGGTGTCCCTGTATACACTGGGCAAAATTGCATCGGCTAATTATATCATTCAAGAAAGCATTTGAAGGTCACATAATTGATTTGTTGGCGGTGGCTGCCAAAATGGTGTAACACCCTAGACAAACACATGAGTTCATTATGTGTGTGGCTGGGGTAGGAGGCTGGGCTGGGGGGGGGGAGGCCAGTGCAGGTTAATGCCAACAACATGGACAACGCTCCAGGCTCCTGCTCTCTGTTAATTAGGAGGAGAAAAGGCAAAGAGATGGGTTCCCAAGGTCAACAGAAATCTCACCGCTGAAGATAGACACAAAATGCTGGAGTAACTCAGCGGGACAGGCAGCGTATCTGGAGAGAAGGAATGGGTGAGATCAGGAGAGAAGGAATGGGTGAATGGGCTAACCGGTGGGACATTTTGTCCGGTGTGGGCTGAACTTGAGATACATGATGAGGGAAGGTGGACAAAAATGCTGGAGAAACTCAGCGGGTGAGGCAGCATCTATGGAGGGAAGGAATAGGTGACGTTTCGGGTCGAGACCCTTCTTCAGAACAGTCTCAACATGAAACATCTCCCATTCCTTCTTTCCAGAGACACTGCCCGTCCCGCCGAGTTACTCCAGCATTTTGCACCAATCTAAGGTATTGGCGAAGGTGGACACAAAACGCTGGAGTAACTCAGTGGGACAGGCAGTGTCTCTGGAGAGAAGGGACGGGTGACGTTTCGGGTCGAGACCCTTCTCCAGACTTCAGTCTCGACACGAAACGTCACCCATTCCTTCTCTCCAGAGATGCTGCCTGGCACGGTGTGTTAAGGGCCTGTATCACTTGGGAGTCATTTGCGCGTAATTTACGCGACATGATTTACGTGTCACGACACACAATGCGCGCATGGTGCGTGATGACGTCGGCAGTGATGAGCAGCCGCGCCCCAGGATTTCGGGATGTTCAAAATCTTCGCGCCACCAGCATGACGTGCAAATGACGCCAGGCCCTTTACTCCAGTATTTTGTGTCCGTCTAAGGTATCGGTGAAGACAGACACAAAATGCTGGAGTAAAGGGCCTGTCCCACCAGCATGCAACTCCATGCGATGAGCGCGACCTAACGTGGTCGCTTGAGCCATCCGGCGTCGCGGGGCCGGTCCCACTTCGATCGCTGGAGCCGTGCGGAATTGTGCGGAGTTCGTCCCGACATCGCGCGGGGCTCCGAAAAACTGACTATGTTAAAAAATTCCGCGCGGCAACGGCTTGTCGGCTCGCAGTCGCCTCGACGCATTACACACCGCCCCGACATCGTGCCTCCGTGACCCTCCATGTGTGTGGCTCCGTGACCCTCTATGTGTGTGGCTCCGTGGCCCTCTGTGTGTGTGCCTCTGTGCCCCTCTCTGTGTGCCCCTCTCTGTCCTGGCGAACTTGCCTTAGACTTCGCTCCAGGTTCGCCTCACTTTGCGCCGCGTTGCGCCACTCACCCGACCTCCGCGCGGCCCTCGCTGCCGGTTTGGTCGCGCTTGCCGCATGCAGGCGCATGCTGGTGGGAACGGCCCTGTACAGGGGATCACCCGACCTCCGCGCGGCCCCCCCTTCTAGTTTGATCGCGCTCATCGCATGGAGTCGGATGCTGGTGGGACAGGCCCTTAACTCAGCGGGTCAGGCAGCGTCTCTGGAGAGAAGGAATGGGTGAATGGGCTAGCGGGTGGGACATTTCAACTCCAGATACATGATAAGGGAAGGTAGACACAAAATGCTGGAGAAACTCAGCGGGTCAGGCAGCATCTATGGAGAGAAGGAATGGGTGACGTTTTGGGTTGAGACCCTTCTTTAGACTCTTTAGCCAGAATTGGTGCATCTGTGGAATTAGATTCTTTATTTGTCATTCAGACCTTTCGGTCTGAACGAAACTCTGTTCCGCCACAGAATTCATTGCCACAGAACACAGTGACCAAGTCAATGGATATTTTTAAGGCAGACATTTGTAGATTCTTGGGTACACAAAAGGCTGGAGAAACTCAGCGGGTGCAGCAGCATCTAAGGAGCGAAGGAGATAGGCGACGTTGCGGGTCGAGACCCTTCTTCAAGATTTGTAGATTCTTGATCAGTGCGGGTATCAGGGGTTATGGGGAGAAGGCAGGAGAATGGGGTCGAGAGGGAAAGATAGATCAGCCGTGATTGAATGACGGAGTTTTTGGCCGATTAGCCAAATTCTAGTTTGGGGTCGAGACCCTTCTTCAGACTAAATTCCTTTTAGATTAGGTTAGTTTGGAGTTACAGCAAGGAATCAGGCCCTTCAGCCCACCGAGTTAGCTAGGATGAGGATATGTTTTGGAACAAAGAGATTGAGGGGAGGTTTATACCAAAGATACTTGAGCAAGAGGGTTTAGGCTGAGGTGCATAAGATTACAACAGCCCCAGACAGAGTAAATAGTTCCTTTGCCCGTAACTACAGAGGATACATTTGTGTTAATTGCTACGGGGGAAGTTGAGAAAAGAAATTATTCCACTCGGCAAGTGGAACATTGCCTGAAGGGGTGCTGGAGGCACGAAGCATTCTCCACAGCCCAGAAGCATGTGGATGAATTCTTGAGGAGTGTTAACCTTCGGGGCGAGAGACCAAGAACCGGGAATTGGGATCGAGCTCCTGGCCATTCTTTGCTAGTATGGGCACGATGGGCTGAACGATCTTTTCTACCTGCCATAGGTTTTGATGGTTACATGTGGCCCAGAGGGTCTGACTTCTCCCTGTTTACACCCTCAGATCCTTTAATCTTCTTTGAAGATCACAATTCGGTCATCTCTTCACCCGATTGTGCGGGGAAGACCACTCTTAACGTCGTTTGATAAGACCCCATTGTGGACGTTCGACTTTGGGCCGGCACGGTGGCACAGCGGGTAGAGCTGCTGCCTCACAGAGCCAGAGACCCGGGTTCGATCCTGGCTACAGGTGCTGTCTGTACGGAGTTTGCACGTTGTCCCCGTGACTGCATCGGTTTTCTCCGGGTGCTCCGGTTTCCTCCCACACTCCAAAGACATGCGGGTTTGTTGCTAATTGCCTTCGGTAAAAATTATAAATTGTCCCTAGTGTGTGTGGGATAGTGTTAGTGCACGGGTGATTGCTGGTCAGCACGAAATCGACGGGCCGAAGGGCCTGTTTCCACGCTGTAGCTCTAAAGTCTAAAGTCTATCTAAAAGCATCTTAAACGCCTATTGCATATAAATACCTAGGTAGTGTTACACCATTCCACTACCTCCCCTGGCAGGGGAGAACGTGCAAACTCCGTATAGATAGCACCCGTAGTCGGGATCGAACCCGGGTCTCCGGCGAAGGCGGCAACTCTACTGCTGTGCCACCAGTCTCAAAAGTAACCATGTTGAGTACTCCATGAGAGAACAAGGAAAAGGTGAAGGAGGAGGCTATTCAGTCCTCATCCCCCGAAGTTGTCTGGCGATGCAGAGGGCTACAAGAAGTCCAGATACGATCTTGGTAAGGCCATCAAAAAGGCCAAAGGGGACTTCTGCTCCAAACTGGAGGATGAGACGGATGTTCGGCAACTGTGGCGGGGCTTGAATGCCATCACCTCCTACAAGGCGAAACCAGGAGGCGGCTCAAATGTCAGCGAAGCATCACTCCCTGATGAGCTCAATGCATTTTACGCACAGTTCGATAGAGAGAATACTGATGTGCCTTCCCGAGCCCCTATTCGCCCTGACGGTCACAGAGGCCGACGTCAGGAAATCCTTCAGAGGGGTGAACCCTCGGAAAGCGCCTGGACCTGATGGTATACCCGGTCGTGTTCTCAAAACCTGTGCGGACCAACTGGCTGGAGTTGTTACGGACATTTTCAACCTGTCACTTCTGAGGTCTGAGGTTCCCCACCTGCTTCAAAAGGGCATCAATAATACCGGTGCCCAAGAAGAGCAAGGTGACGTGCCTCAATGACTATCGACCTGTGGCACTAACGCCTGTGGTGATGAAGTGCTTTGAGAGGTTGATCATGGCGCAAATCAACTCCTACCTCGACAAGAACCTGGACCCACTGCAGTTCGCTTATCTCATCAGGAAGAAGGTACAGGAGCCTGAAGACTGTAACGTCCAGGTTCAGGAACAGCCTCTTCCCCACAGCCATCAATTATATTATACACAACGAATAAGCTCTGAGCTCTGAACTGCACAAGACTACATTATTATTTGTTATTTGCACTATGTTTGTTAGTTATTGAACTTTTTCGTTTTTTTCCTGTTATATACAATATTTACATATTCACTTTATTCTGTTGTGTTGCAGCAAGTAAGAATTTCACTATCCCGTCCGGGACATATGACAATAAAACCTCTTGACTCCTAACTCTTGTTACCCCGTCCAATAAGACCAAGGCGAACCATGATGTGCAGGAAGGAACTGCAGATGCTGGTTTAAACCAAGGATAGACACGAGGAATCGAATATAGGAGCAAAGAGGTCCTTCTGCAGTTGTACAGAGCCCTAGTGAGACCACACCTGGAGTATTGTGTGCAGTTTTGGTCCCCTAATTTGACGAAGGACATTCTTGCTATTGAGGGAGCCCAGCGTAGGTTTACAAGGTTAATTCCCGGGATGGCGGGACTGTCATATGCTGAGAGAATGGAGCAGCTGGGCTTGTACACTCTGAAGTTTAGAAGGATGAGAGGGAATCTCATTGAAACATGTAAGATTTTTAAGGGCGTGGACATGCTAGAGGCAGGAAACATGTACCCGATGTTGGGGGAGGCCAGAACCAGGGGCCACAGTTTAAGAATAAGGAGTAAGCTCATCTTAGAACGGAGATGAGGAAACACTTTTTCTCACAGAGAGTGGTGAGTCTGTGGAATTCTCTGCCTCAGAGGACGGTGGAGGCCGGTTCTCTGGATGCTTTCATGAGAGAGCTAGATAGGGCTCTTAAAAATAGTGGAGTCAGGGGATATGGGGAGAAGGCAGGAACGGGGTACTGATTGGGGATGATCAGCCATGATCACATTGAATGACGGTGCTGGCTCGAAGGGCCAAATGGCCTACTCCTGCACCTATTGTCTATTGTCTATAGACACAAAGACTGGAGTGACTCATCGGGTCAGGCAGCACCTCTGGAGAGAAGAACCAGTGACCTCAATTCCCCTCTCCCGCCCAATCTCCATAATCCGGCGATTCCCTCAGCATCCAGAAAACCCTTTTATCTCTGCGATCATCAAAGCTGCCACAAGTTATTCAGTCGGAGAAAGCGGTGAAGATTTTCTTTGCAAGGGTCCTGCTTTGCAAATTAGCAAACCTGAGACAACGTCTGTCTCTTCACTAACACTGCTCTTTCACCCATTTTGCGTTACGAGGAAGAAAATTTCACCATAAAAGCGTTTCGTGGGATCAACGAAAACTGGCAACGAAGAACGAGGCCAATCAGCCCATCGACCTTGTTCTAGTTGGCCGTCATCTGCCCCAATGATTTAGCTTAGTTTGGAGATATAGCGCTGAAACAGGCCCTTCAGCCCATCGAGTCCACACCGACCAGCGATCCCCGCACATGCCCCACACACACACACACACACTAGGGACAATTTATAGTTATACCAAGCCAATTCGCCTACAAACCTGCACGTCTTTGGAGTGTGGGCGGAAACCGGAACATCCGGAGAAAACCCACGTGGGCACGGGGAGAATGTGCAAACTCCGTACAGGCAGCACCCGTGGTCGGGATTGAACCCGGGTGTCTGGCGCTGTGAGGCAGCAGCTCAACCCGCTGCACCACCGCGCCGCGCCAATGGTTGCATTAATGTCGCGTGTACAGAGATACAGTGACACGCTTGTTCGGCACAGTAGCCATCACGCATGTGGTCAAGAGAAACTCTTGTGGAACAGCACGCAGAGAACCGCCATCTCCCTGCAACAACCACCTCTCCCTCAATGCCAGCAGGACAAAGGAGATTTATAACACGAGGAATCGAATATAGGAGCAAAGAGGTTCTTCTGCAGTTACACACACCTGGAGTATTGTGTGCAGTTTTGGTCCCCTAATTTGAGGAAGGACATTCTTGCTATTGAGGGAGTGCAGTGTAGGTTTACAAGGTTAATTCCCGGGATGGCAGGACTGTCATATGCTGAGAGAATGGAGCGGCTGGGCTTGTACACTCTGGAGTTCAGAAGGATGAGAGGGAATCTCATTGAAACATACAAGATTGTTAAGGGCTTGGACATGCTAGAGGCAGGAAACATGTTCCCGATGTTGGGGGAGTCCAGAACCAGGGGCCACAGTTTAAGAATAAGGAGTAAGCCATTTAGAACGGAGACAAGGAAACACTTTTTCTCACCGAGAGTGGTGAGTCTGTGGAATTCTCTGCCTCAGAGGGCGGTGGATGCTTTCAAGAGAGAGCTAGATATGGCTCTTAAAAATAGCGGAGTCAGGGGATATGGGGAGAAGGCAGGAACGGGGTACTGATTGTGGATGATCAGCCATGATTACATTGAATGGCGCTGCTGGCTCGAAGGGCCGAATGGCCTCCTCCTGCACCTATTGTCTATTGTAAATTGAGATCGTGATCGACCTCAGGAAGCGAAGTTGTACACACACCCCAGTTTAGTTTATTTAGAGATACAGCGCGGAAACAGGCCCTTCGGCCCACCGAGTCCGTGCCGACCAGCGATCCCCCGCACATTAACACTACCCTACACACGCTATGGACAATTTACACAATGTACACCTACACCAAGTGTACAAACCCAAGCCAATTACCCGACAAACCTGTACCTCCTTGGAGTGTGGGAGGAAACCGAAGATCTCGGGGGAAAGCCCACGTGGTCTCGGTGGAGAATGTACAGAGAAGCACCCGATGTCGTGATGGAACCCGGGTCCCTGGCGCTGTATGCGCTGTAAGGCAGCAACTCTACCGCTGCGCCATCGTCTAATATCATTGAATTCAAGAGCGTCGAATTATTATTTTTTTTGAAATTCCAACAGATCAAATACTGAGCAACACATTAAAATTGTTTATTTTCGATAGATCTGTGCTGGGGATTATGGATACACTTCCTAATCCCACATATCCAATTCCCTCCATTGTTATCAGACTAATTATAATAGGTTAATTGCACCATGCTGTAGGTCAGCGTTGTTAATTGCAATAAGTGTTGGCCCTGTGAGCGAGGAATGTAGGCTTGCATTTCTACGATGCCTTTTGTGATTTCACTTCAGCCTAAAGTCATCCCCTGTCAGACAAGTAAGTCCCTTTGAAGTCTCGGGCAAGCAGCATGGGTGCGGGGTGCTGCAATTTGGGAGGCCAAACCAGGCCAGGAGCTCCACAGACTCTGTGGAATGATGTGGAGCAGAGGGATCTGGTAGATACACACAAAATGCCGGGGTAACTCAGCGGGACAGGCAGCATCTCTGGAGAGAAGGAATGGGTGATGTTTCGGGTTCTGAAGAAGGGTCTCGACCCGAAACGTCACCCATTCCTTCTCTCCAGAGATGCTGCCTGTCCCGCTGAGTTACTCCAGCGTTTAGTGTCCATCTTCACTAGGATGGCAGCTGCTCGGCTTGGATTCTGCAGACGAGGAGTGAATACATAGAAACATAGAAACATAGAAACATAGAAAATTAGGTGCAGGAGTAGGCCATTCGGCCCTTCGAGCCTGCACCGCCATTCAATATGATCATGGCTGATCATCCAACTCAGTATCCCGTACCTGCCTTCTCTCCATACCCCCTGATCCCTTTAGCCACAAGTGCCACATCTAACTCCCTCTTAAATATAGCCAATGAACTGGCCTCAACTACCTTCTGTGGCAGAGAATTCCAGAGACTCACCACTCTCTGTGTAAAGAATGTTTTCCTCATCTCGGTCCTAAAGGAATTCCCCCTTATCCTTAGACTGTGACCCCTTGTTCTGGACTCCCCCAACATCGGGAACAATCTTCCTGCATCTAGCCTGTCCAACCCCTTAAGAATAGACAATAGGTGCAGGAGTAGGCCATTCGGCCCTTCGAGCCAGCACCGCCATTCAATGTGATCATGGCTGATCATCCATGACTGGGAGAGGCGGGGAGAGACGGAGAGGCAATGGAGGTGGGCTTTAGAACAGAGAGAGCTAAGTCTATTGCCGTTTGCTTGCGGAGGTTGCGAGATCACCCCTCCACAGCCCTTGCCGGACGCAAGCAGCGTTTGCCAAAACTCAATCAAATGAATCGGGCTAACATAAAATAAAACTCACAACACATCCAAAACAATCTATCAAAATATTAGCCCCGAGTTAAGTCCGGTTGAATGGAGCTGCCTTTTTGCAAGAGGCGTTCTCTGAGTAAACTCCCAGCTCAATGGCTGCATTTAGTTCTCCCTTCCACAGATTAAAGGAAATCTGCTCCCATTTACATGAGCTACCTCGCTACGGAAGCCCCTGGATAAAGGGGAATGTGTGCTTCAAGCAACACACAGACAGGCAGTCACACACACACACACACACACACACACATATACATACACATACACACACACACACATGCACACACATGCACACACACACACACGTATATACAGACACACACACGTATATACACACGCATATACATATATATATACATACACACATGCACACACACACACACACATATATATACACACACACACACGCACATACACACACACGTATATACACATGCATATACATATATATATATACATATATACACACACACATATATATACACACACACATACATACACAGACACACACAGACAGACACACACACAGACACACACAGACACACACACATATATATACACACACATACACACAGACAGCCACACACATACACACAGAGACACATACACACACACATATATACGCACACACATACACACACACAGACACACACAGACACACAGACAGACACACACATACACACAGACACACACAGACACACACACACACACACACACACACACACACACACACACACACACACACACACACACATATATATACACACACACATACACACAGACAGACACACAGACACACACAGACACACACATACACACAGACACACACATACACACACACACACATATATACCCACACACATACACACACACACACAGACACACACATACACACAGACACACACAGCCACACACATACACACATACACACACAGACAGACACACACATACACACACAGACACACACACACACACACACATAGACACATACAGACACACACAGACACAGACACACACACACACATATATATACACACAGACACACACACACAGACACACACACACAGACACACACATACACACATACACACACACACACACACACACACACACACACACACACAGACACAGACACACATATATATATATACACACACACAGACACACACAGATACACACAGACACACACACACACACACAGAACTAATCCTGGTGCAGGGGGAAGCTGAATAATTGAGTCCACATGTATTTTGTGTGCGGTGCAGCAGACCCATGCATCATTCACAACCTCGCCATTCTTGAACTGGGAAAGGTCTCAGTGCGGAGCAGCCACTCACCACAGTGAATCTAAGGCGGCTTTGAACTGGCTGGATCGATGAGCGGCAAATACCCAAAATAAAGAGTGGAAATCATCAAACATAACAACACTAATTTTCCAAATGTCAGATTCATCTCCTCTATTGAAGCCTTCTTCTCCGACATCAATCATTCAGCCGGGGTCTATTGTGGAACGGAGGCGTCTAAAGATAACGCTGTGTAGCCAGGAACTGCAGATGCCCGTTTACACCAGAGATAGACACAAATGCTGGAGGAACTCAGCGGGACAGGCAGCATCTCTGGAGAGAAGGAATTTAGAAGATTGAGGGGGGATCTTATAAAATCGTACAAAATTCTTAAGGGGTTGGACAGGCCAGATGCAGGAAGATTGTTCCCGATGTTGGGGAAGTCCAGGACAAGGGGTCACAGTTTAAGGATAAGGGGGAAGTCTTTTAGGACTGAGATGAGAAAAACATTTTTCACACAGAGAATGGTGAATCTGTGGAATTCTCTGCCACAGAAGGTAGATGAGGCCAGTTCATTGGCTATATTTAAGAAGGAGTTAGATGTGGCCCTTGTGGCTAAAGGGATCGGGGGTATGGAGAGAAGGCAGGTACAGGATACTGAGTTGGATGATCAGCCATGATCATATTGAATGGCGGTGCAGGCTCGAAGGGCCGAATGGCCTACTCCTGCACCCATTTTCTATGTTTCTATGTTTCTATGTTTCTATGGATGGGTAATGTTTCAAAAGGCGTGCGGGTTTGTTGGTTAGTTTGTTTTGATGACACAGACAGGGCCCGAGGTCAGGATCGAACCCTGGTTTTCTGGCGTTTGTGAGGTAGCAGCTGTACAAGCTGCCATAGAATCATAGAGTGATACAGTGTGGAAACAGGCCCTTCAGCCCAACTTGCCCACAGCGGCCAACATGTCCCAGCTACACTTTAGTCCCACCTGCCCACGTTTGGTCCATATCCCTCTAAACCTGTCCCATAGATGCACCTAGACAAAAAAGCTGGAGAAACTCAGTGGGTGCGGCAGCATCTGTGGAGTGAAGGAAATAGGCGACGTTTCAGGTCGAAACCCTGAAGGAAATAGGCAACGTTTCGGGTCGAAACCCTGAAGGAAATAGGTAACGTTTCGGGCCGAAACCCTGAAGGAAATAGGCAACGTTTCGGGCCGAAACCCTGAAGGAAATAGGTAACGTTTCGGGCCGAAACCCTGAAGGAAATAGGCAACGTTTCGGGCCGAAACCCTGAAGGAAATAGGCAACGTTTCGGGCCGAAACCCTGAAGGAAATAGGCAACGTTTCGGGCCGAAACCCTGAAGGAAATAGGCAACGTTTCGGGCCGGGAACCCTGAAGGAAATAGGCAACGTTTCGGGCCGAAACCCTGAAGGAAATAGGCAACGTTTCGGCCCGAAACGTTGCCTATTTCCTTCGCTCCGTAGACGCTGCTGCACCCGCTGAGTTCCTCCAGCATTTTTGTCCACCTTCGATTTTTCAGCATCTGCAGTTCCTTCTTGAACTATAGATGTACCTGTCTATTTCTCAAACGTTTTGGGATAGTCCTAGCCTCAACTACCTCCTCTGGCAGCTCGTTCCATACACCCACCACCCTTTGTGTGAAAAAGTGACCCCGTCAGATTCCCATTAAATCTCTCCACCTTCACCTTAAACCTATGTCCCCTGGTCCTCGATTCCCGTTCTCTGGGCAAGAGACTCTGTGCGTCTACCCGATCTATTCCTCTCAAGGTTTTACACACCTCTAGAAGATCGCCCGCAGTGTGTAAGGCTAGAAGAGTCATCAGGTCGTTGTCACAACTTGTAAGGTGACACCTCCTCCCAGTTTGATCGTAAAGTGGCCTCCCGAAATAAACCGTGCTTTAGAGTAACAAAACCGCGCAAATAAAAACCTGACTCTAATTCTACCTAATTACCGGCAGTTGTGCGCCCATTTGCAGCGATTCTTTATTTTCAGATCTGCCAGTCAGTCAACGTCAAGAGATCTGCTTATAATTGAACTTTCACTTTCAATGCAGGCAGCAGCAGCAGGAATCCAGGTTAATTAAATGTACATGCCCTGCATTAGCGCCACTTGCTTATGTCTCAGAGACACAGCACGCAAAGTTCCTATCAAATCTTTCCCCTCTCACCGAAAAACAATGTCCCCTGCTTGTTGATTTCCGTATAGTTGCTGCCTCACAGCGCCTGAAATCTGGCTTCGAGTCCACACCGACGATGCAAAAGAACTTTATTTTATGGTAGACAGAAATGCTGGAGAAACTCAGCGGGTGAGGCAGCATCTATGGAGCGAAGGAAATAGGTGACGTTTCGGGTCGAGACCCTTCTTCAGCGGTATGAATATTGACTGCTCCAGTTTCAGGTAGTCCCTGCTTTCTCCCCCCTTCCCAGCTCTCCCACAGCCCACTGTCTCCGCCTCTTCCTCTATTTTTCCCACCCCCACATCAGTTTGACGAAGGGTCTCGACCCGAAACGTCACCTATTTCCTTCGCTCCATAGATGCTGCCTCACCCGCTGAGTTTCTCCAGCATTTTTGTCTGCTTCCATTTTTCCAGCATCTGCAGTTCTTCCTTAAAGATTGGCTGAGGGTCACCAATGAGGTAGATAGTAACAACAACATTGTGGGCCGAAGGGCCTGTTCCTGTGCTATGTAGCAAGGAACTGCAGCTGCTGGTTTAAAGTGACGACAGAGACAAAATGCTAGAGTACCATTAACAAATAGCCGAGTCAGGGGATATGGGGAGAAGGCAGGAACGGGGTACAGATTGGGGATGATCAGCCATGATCACATTGAATGGCGGTGCTGGTTAGAAGGGCCAAATGGCCTACTCCTGCACCTATTGTCTATTGTAACTCAGCGGGACAGGCAGCATCTCTGGAGAGAAGGAATGGGTGACGTTTCGGGTCGAGACCCTTCCTCAGGCTAGGGAATTTAAACCAGCATCTGCAGTTCTTTCATTCACATAAGTGCAGACAATACTGGTAAGTAATCTACCGATACCTCCGAGGCAGATAGTGAGGTAGACGGCAATTAATAAATGAGCTTACTCTTTAATAAAATCACAAATCCATCAAGCTGATTCACGGGACAAATATTTATAATGAAGTGATCTTCCATTACCAGCAAAGATGGAAGAAACAAGATCTACCGTGTCAGAATGAGAACAAAAAGAATCATAAGTATTGGACTGAAGCATCAGGGCTGTAACGATTATCTGCCTGTGTGCCAGCTAACATCATCGTCCACCACAGACTCACCGAGCCAGACAGCACAGTAGCAGCTTCTGCAGCCTTCTGTATTATATTAATCCTAATTACCAGCAGCCTGGCTATGCTTTAGTGATTCAAGTACTCGTTTGGGTTACTTCAGGGATTCCACATGGAAACAGGCCCTTCAGCCCACCGGGTCCCTGCCGACCATCACTCACTCTGGAGTTTGTACCTTCTCCCCATCACCTGCGTGCGTATGGGTTTTCTCCGGGGGGCTCCCGATTCCTCCCCCAGCTCCAAAGACGTGCAGGTTTTGTAGGTTTGTTGGCCTGTGTCAATAAGTGAGTTCGGTATTCCGAAAAACGCAAGGAATCATGGGGTTTTGTAGGTTTGTTGGCCTGTGTCAATAAGTGAGTTCGGTATTCCGAAAAACGCAAGGAATCATGGGTTATGTAGGTTTGTTGGCCTGTGTCAATAAGTGAGTTCGGTATTCCGAAAAACGCAAGGAATCATGGGTTATGTCAAAGGTCATTCGTGATAAAGAAAACGGGAGCACCCAGGGGAAAACCCACGGGGCGAACGTGCAAACTCCGCACAGACGGCAACCGTAGTCGGGATCGAACCCGGGACTCTGGCGCTGTGAGGCAGCACCTCCACCGCCTAGAGCCTAGGTGTTGGTTTTGGTTTGTCACGTGTACCGAGTTACAGCAAAGATCTTTTGTCAGTGCGCGATACAACCAAATCAGATTATACTACAAATGAATACAATCAAATCATAGCACAAATGGAAGATACCAAGCAAAGGGGAAGATACCAGAGAGCAGAATATAGTTCTTATAGCGAGACACGTGTTGTTAAGCCAAGTGATCTTTATTGAGCTAAACAAAGAATAGCTCACTCGCGACTGGGGAAGAATTCTCCCAGAGTTCTATATATATCCCAGGGAACAGCCCCAAAGCCACCTGAAGATTTCTTCCCACCAAACCTACTCACGGCACCCTGCCAGTCCCAGGGCCAATAAGTTGTCTAACCACCGGGTGGCGCCACATTCTCAGCATTGTCGCGCATCAGTTCCAAAGAAAAAGTGCGACCTCCAGAACGAGGTAGGTTGGAAGATTGGGATGCACCTTAGTTTATAGGACTGCTCAGACGTCTGATAACATGGAAACATAGAAAATACGTGCAGGAGTAGGCCATTCGGCCCTTTGAGCCTGCACTGCCCTTCAATATGATCATGGCTGAGGGGGAGAAGCTGTCCCTGAGTCTAGTGGTGCGCGCATTCAAGCTTCTGTGTCTTCTGCCTGACCGGGAAAAGGGTGGGAAAGGTCTGAAGAAGGGTCTCGACCCGAAACGTCACCCATTCCTTCTCTCCATAGATGCTGCCTGTCCTGCTGAGTTACTCCAGCATTTTGTGCCTATCCTTGATTATGTTGGTTGCTTAGGCAGTGTAAAGTGTAGATGGAGTCATCGGTGGATTCCAATTTAGCAATGAGAAGACTATCTAGGTTATAAGTGAGCAGAATTAGGCCACTCGGCCCATCATGTCTACGCCATTCATTCATGGCTGATCTATCTCTCCCTCCTAACCCCATTCTCCTGCCTCCTCCCCATAACCCCTGATACCCATACAAATCATAGACAGAGTGATACAGTGTGGAAACAGGCCCTTCAGCCCAACTTGCCCACACCGGCCAACATGTCCCAACTACCATAGTCCCCCCTGCTTGTATGAAAGAACTGCAGATGTTGGTTTAAATTGAGGGTAGACACAAAACGCTGGAGTAACTCAGTGGGACAGGCAGCATCTCTGGAGAGAAACTCAGATCTGCC
Organism: Raja brachyura; assembly: GCA_963514005.1. The sequence continues at coordinate 101,772 of CAUPSL010001321.1, read as the reverse complement.
TGTGTTTGGTCCAATAGAGACATAGAGGGAAGGTCATAAGTGATAGGAACAGAATTAGGCCATTCGGCCCATCAGGTCTACTCTGCCATTCAATCATGGCTGATCTCTCTCTCCCAATCAAGTACTTGTCAAATGTAAGAAGGAACTGCAGATGCTGGATTGAACCAAAGATAGACACAAAAAGCTGGAGTAACTCAGCGGGACAGGCAGCATCTCTGGAGAGAAGGAATAGGTGACGTTTCGGGTCGAGACCCTTCTTCACTGTTGTGAACCATCGACCCGACACCACTGTTGTGGGACGTATCACTGATGGGGATGAGTCAGAGTATAGAAGTGAGATCGAGCAACTGTCCATATGGTGCCAGCACAACAACCTGGCCCTCAACACCAGCAAAACCAAGGAACTGATTGTGGACTTTGGAAGGAGTAGGATGGGGACCCACAGTCCTGTTTATATCAACGGGTCGATGGTTGAAAGGGTCAAGAGCTTCAAATTCCTGGGCGTGCACATCTGTGAACATCTTTCCTGGTCCGAGAACACAGATGCAATTATTAAGAAAGCTCATCAGTGCCTCTACTTCCTGAGAAGATTACGGAGAGTCGGTCTGTCAAGGAGGACTCTCTCTAACTTCTACAGGTGCACAGTAGAGAGCTTGCTGACCGGTTGCATCGTGGCTTGGTTCGGCAACTTGAGTGACCTGGCGAGGAAAAGACTACAAAAAGTAGTAAACACTGCCCAGTCCATCATCGGCTCTGACCTTCCTTCCATCGAGGGGATTTATCGCAGTCGCTGCCTCAAAGGGAGTTAGATGTGGCTAAAGGGATCAGGGGGTATGGAGAGAAGGCAGGTACAGGATACTGAGTTGGATGATCAGCCATGATCATATTGAATGGCGGTGCAAGCTTGAAGGGCCGAATGGCCTACTCCAGCACCTATTGTCTATGTTTCTATGAGATAAAGAACAATGAATGAAAGATATGCAAAAAAGTTACGATGATAAAGGAAACAGGCCATTGTTGGCTGTCAGAGTGGAACACAAACACACACACACACACACACACACCGCTTCCTTCAACAGCCCGCTATGCAGGCGGGGGACAGGGCATGTGGGGGGGGGAGGGGGGGGAGCGCTGTCTAAAAAATTCACAGGATGCAAAGCCATGGTGAAGCTGTCAAGAATCTATCTATCTCTGCCTTAAAAAAATATCCATTGCCGGCTTTCCACAGATTCACCACCTTATTATCTTTATCTCTAATGCCCCTGTCCCACTTAGGAAACCTGAACGGAAACCTCTGGAGACTTTGCGCCCCACCCAAGGTTCCCGTGCGGTTCCCGGAGGTTTTTGTCAGTCTCCCTAACGGTCGAAAGTGGTTTCCGTTTTAAAAATCGGTAATTTTTTAGTCGAAGCTGGTTGCGATGCTGGTTGAAGGTGGTTGCCGGAGGACAAAAACCTCCGGGAACCGCACGGAAACCTTGGGTGGGGCGCAAAGTCTCCAGAGGTTTCCGTTCAGGTTTCATAAGTGGGACAGGGGCATTACTCACCACTATCTCCATGTGAGGGGAGGAGAGATGACGTTAGTGTTGAGGCGGCACTCCGTACTCGACTATATTCTGAGTAGAATGTGCAGCGCCGACACTAAGTACCACACTTGCTGGAAGCCGCAAATAAAAATAGAAAGTGCCAGGTGCCAAGATAAGGGATTGAAGAAGAGAAATGTCTTCACATAAATCTTTTTTGCAATCCTCTTACCCAAGGCCTGTGGATTGAAGTGGTTCAAAGCCAAGATCGATTGAATTTTGAGCGGAGGAGAGTTGATGGATGCGCGGATTGATTGGGAAGAGGGGCGCCCGGCATGGGATTTGCCGCAATGCCACCGAACGATGGGTCTGCAGGACTGCATGACCCCTCCCGTTCCTCCCTACAATGGAGGGAGGGGGGCGCAGCGGTAAGGGCCTGTCCCACCAGCATCCGACTCCATGCGATGAACGAGATCGAACTAGAAGCGGGGGCCGCGCAGAGGTCGGGTGATCCCCTGTACAGGGCCGTTTCCACCAGCATGCGCCTGCATGCGGCAAGCGTGACCAAACTGGCAGCGAGGGCCGCGCGGAGGTCGGGTGAGTGGCGCAACGCGGCGCAAAGTGAGGCGAACTTGGAGCGAAGTCCAAGGTAAGTTCGCCAGGACAGAGAGGGGCACACAGAGAGGGGCACGGAGGCACACACACACACAGAGGGCCACGGAGCCACACACATAGAGGGTCATGGAGGCACCTACAGAGAGGGTCACGGAGGCACGATGTCGGGGCGGTGTGTAATGCGTCGAGGCGACTGCGAGCTGACAAGCCGTTGCCGCGCGGAATTTTTGGACATAGTCGGTTTTTCGGAACCCCGCGCGATGTCGGGACGAACTCCGCACAATTCCGCACGGCTCCGGCGATCGAAGTGGGACCGGCCTCGCGACGCCGGACAGCTCAAGCGACCACGTTAGGTCGCGCTCATCGCATATAGTTGCATGCTGGTGGGACAGGCCCTGTAGAGTTGCTGCCTTAAGGGCCTGTCCCACTTACGCAACCTCTACCGGCCACTGCCAGCACCCGTGATAAGTTGACGGAATTTTCAACATGTTGAAAAATGAGCGGCCACCAGAAGGAAACTACGACTCTCTGGAGACCTAAACATAGAAACGTAGAAACATAGAGAATAGGTGCAGGACGAGGCCATTCGGCCCTTCGAGCCAGACAGACAGAGCAAACGGTTGAGAGAAATCGAATGAAGTTTAATAAAAGCTTCAGGAGAATTACAAAATAATTATAGAAAATCCATTCATATGTAAATATTCGCAATCTCCGAGACACTTTGTCAAGTCAATACTTTGGAATACCAACCACGGGGCCTATTTCAGAGTTTCCTCTTCATCGCACTGTTGTGTGTCCCTCTCATCAACAAATAAATTAATTAATTTTCCCTATACCCTCTACGACCAAGTTTTAAACCAGGGAAAACAAAATTGGAGGAACAGCACCTCATAGAAACATAGAAACATAGACAATAGGTGCAGGAGGAGGCCATTCGGCCCTTCCAGCCAGCACCGCCATTCATTGTGATCGTAGCTGATCGTCCCCAATCAATCACCCGATCCTGCCTTCTCCCCATATCCCTTGACTCCACTAGCCCCTAGAGCTCTATCTAACTCTCTCTTAAGTCCATCCAGTGACTTGGCCTCCACTGCCCAAAAGGAAAGGTATCAGGGAAAGTTGAAAGGAGAAGCTAGTGTTATAGACAATAGGTGCAAGAGTAGGCCATTCGGCCCTTCGAGCCAGCACCGCCATTCAATGTGATCATGGCTGATCATCCCCAATCATTACCCCGTTCCTGCCTTCTTCCCACATCCCCTGAAAACCCACACAGGTCACGGGGAGAATGTACAAACCCCGTACAGACAGCACCAGTAGTCAGGATCGAACCGGGGTCTCTGGCGCTGTACACACTGTAAGGTAGCAACACTACCCCAAACCCACCGAGCCACCTCTCACAACCATACAGGCCACCCCTGGCGACATGTCGCGGGTGACCTCTTACGACCTCTCACGACCTCTCACGACCTATCACGGGTCGCGTGTGTCGCGTGCAAAGGTCGCGTAAGTGGGACAAGCCCTTCACAGCACAGAGACCCGGAGTCGATCCTGACCACCGGTGCTGTCCGTACGGAAGCTCCCAAATCTTCTTCCCGATGGCAGGAATGAAATGAGAGCGTGGCCAGGGTGCTGAGGGTCTCTGATGAGGCAGCGACTCCTGTAGACCCCGTGGATGGTGGGGAGGTCGGTACCTGTGATGGATCGGGCGGTGGTCGCCATTTATGTGAATGGTGTAGCAGGCCCAGGAAGGGCAGAATGGCCTGCACCGGCTAGGGAAGCAACCCAATGAAGAAGTGGAATCGGAAAAGCAATTGGGGACGGCACGGTGGTGCAGCGCTGGGCATGCTGCCTCAGGTTCGATCCTGACCACCAGTGCTGTCTGTACGGAGTTTGCACGTTCTCCCCGTGACCTCATGGGTTTCCTCCAGCAGCTCTGGTTTCCTCCCACATTCCAAAGACGAGCAGGTTTGTGGGATAATTGGCCTCAGTAAAATTGTAAATTGTCCCTAGAGTGTGTAGGATAGAGCTGGTGTACGGGGTGATCGCTGGTCGGCACGGACTCCGTGGGCCGAAGGGCCTGTTTCTGCGCTGTATTTCTAAAGTATAAAAGCCAACCATCGGGTTAATTGACTTGTGTAAAATCGCCCCGTGTGTGCAGGTCATGAAACTGGGATAACATAGAACTACTACGTGTGATCGTTGGGTCAGCAGGGACTGAATGGCCCGTTTCCATGCTGTATATCTAAACTACACTAAACATAGTTACACATCATGGAAACAGGTCCTTCGGCCCAACTTGCCCATGCTGTCCAAGATGCCTTTTCTATGCTAGTCCCATTTGTCTACATTTGGCCCATGTCCCTCTAAACCTTTCCTATCCATGTACCTGCCCAATTGTCTTTTCAATGCTTTTATTGTACCTGCCTCAACAACCTCTGGCAGTTCGTTCCATACGCTCACCACCTTATGAGTGAAAAAACTGCCCTTCCAGTTCCAATTAAATGGTCCCAACCGAGTAATGGATTCTGTCCTTCCGTAGAGACAGAAAATAGGTGCAGGAGTGGGCCATTCGGCCCTTCGAGCCAGCACTGTCATTCAATGTGATCATAGACAGTAAACAATAGGTGCAGGAGTAGGCCATTCGGCCCTTCGAGCCAGCACCACCATTCAATATAGTCATAGACGATAGACAATAGGTGCAGGACAATGGCCTACTCCTGCACCTATTGTCTAGTGTCTATGATCACATTGAATGACAGTACTGGCTCGAAGGGCCGAATGGCCCACTCCTGCTGCTATTGTCTATGTCTCTATGGAAGGATAGGATCCATTACTCGGTTGGGACCATTTAATTGGAACTGGAAGGGCAGTTTTTTCATTGGGCCCTTCGAACCAGCATTGTCATTCAATATGATCATGGCTGATCATCCAAAATCAGTGCCCTGTTCCTGCTTTCTCCCCACATCCCTTGATTCCATTATCCCCAGGAGCTACATCCAACTCTCTCTTGAAACCATCCAGTCAATTGGCCTCCACTGCCTTCTGTGTAGCAGAGAATTCCACAGATCCACAACTCTGTGGGTGAAAACGTTTTCTCCTCATCTCAGTCCTCCATGGCCGATCTCTTGCCCTTCCTTGAGTGGAACAGTTGACCCAGCAGCAAACCAGCGGAAAAGCACAAAGGATCCGTGTGTGCAGGAATCGTGAAGTCACCTGCAAAATATTCCGCTGTTTCATGTAGGAGAGGTGGGACTCCGTCAGATTAAGGAAGACGTCACTGTGATTTGTTCACAACCAAAGTCCATGTAAACAGAAGCTCCCACCTCAATAAACTAGTAGCGATAATAATCCCTTGAAATGTATTTTTCTAACTCTTTAAGATGATAGGATGCCCTGCTGAGTTGGAAAATGTTACTTGCCTGTGGCACAATTATGATTGTAGACTAGGAACTGCAGATGCTGGTTTACACCGAAGATAGACACAGAATGCTGGAGTAACTCAGCGGGACAGGCAGCTACTAGGGGCAATTTACTCAATTTTAGAAATACAGCGTAGAAATGGGTCCTTTGGCCCACCGAGTCTGCGTTGACCATCGATCACCCGTACGCTAGTTCTACATTGTACCAGCTTCGCATCCTACACACTTGGAGTAGTTTGCAGAAGATAATTAAGCGACAAACCTGTACGTCTTTGGAGTGTGGGAGGAAACCGGAGCACCCGGAGAAAACCCACGCAGGTCACGGGGAGAACGTACAAACTCTGTACAGACAGACAATATGACAATAGACAATAGACAATAGGTGCAGGAGTAGGCCATTCGGCCCTTCGAGCCAGCACCGCCATTCACTGTGATCATGGCTGATCATCCCCAATCAGTACCCCGTTCCTGCCTTCCCCCCATATCCTTGACTCTGCTTTCTTTAAGAGCTCTATCTAAAACTCTCTCTTGAAAGCATCCAGAGAATTGGCCTCCACTGAGGCAGAGAATTCCACAGACTCACAACTCTCTGGATGAAAAAGTGTTTCCTCGTCTCCGTTCTAAATGGCTTACCCCTTATTCTTAAACTGTGGCCCCGGTTCTGGACTCCCCCAACATCAGGAACATGTTTCCTGCCTCGAGCGTGTCCAATATAATCTTATATATTTCAATAAGTTCCCCTCTCATCGTTCTAAATTACTAACCCAGCCGTTCCATTCTATAAACATATGGCAGTCCCGCCATCCCGGGAATTAACTGTGCTGTACTCCCCCAATAGCAAGAATGTCTTTGCAACTCACTGCAGTTATGCCAATTTAATTTAGTTTAGTTTTGAGATGCAGCGCAGAAACAGGCCCTTCAGCCCATCGGGTCCGTGCTGACCAGCGATCCCCGCACATTAACACTATCCTACACACACTGGGGACAATTTTTACATTTACACCAAGCCAATTAACCTACAAATCTGCACGTCTTTGGAGTGTGGGAGGAAACTGAAGATCTCGGGGAAAACCCACGCAGGTCACGGGGAGAATGTGCAAACTCCGTACAGACAGCGCCCGTAGTCGGGATCGAACCCGTGTCTCCGGCGCTGTGAGGCAGCAACTCTACCGCTGCGCTGCCTAATGTTGCCGGAGGGCACAGGGTGGGGGCATGGAGTGGGCTGGCAATATTGGCCAGAGTTGGTGCTGCCAGATTGTTATCTTGGTGCAAGGTGGTACGTTTCAGGGGAGGGAGGCAGCGCGGTGAATCAGGCTGCTCACTCACGCCCTTACATTCCTCTTTAATTGCATGTTCGGGATTTGCATATGGAAACACCACAGCTGTGTGTTTACAGTACATAACTCTCCTAATAGCTGTATCCTTAGGCAATTAAAAGCTGTTGTTCAGGGCTATCATTAACCAACACAGCCTCAATGAGCGCTCCACCCACTCCATCTTTTTTGGGCTTTTTCATGCAATTATGCCTAATTATATGTTAAACAGACACTGTCCATCTTGTTCAGTGGAGATAGACACACACACACACTCACACACACACACACAGGCTCACACACACACACACACAGGCTCACACACACAGGCTCACACACACACGCTCACACACACACACACACTCACACACACAGGCTCACACACACACACACGCTCACACACATGCACGCACACTCACACACACATGTTCACACACACACACACACACGCTCACCCACACACACGCTCACACACACACGCTCACACAGACACACACACGCTCACACACACACGCTCACACACACACGCTCACACACACACACGCTCACACACACACGCTCACACACACACGCTCACACACACACACACGCTCACACACACACACACATGCTCACACACACACACGCTCACACACACACATGCACGCACACTCACACACACACGCTCACACACACACACGCTCACACACACACACGCTCACACACACACATGCACGCACACTCACACACACACGCTCACACACACACACGCTCACACACACACACACACACACACACGCTCACACACACACATGCACGCACACTCACACACACACGCTCACACACACACACGCTCACACACACACACGCTCACACACACACACATGCTCACACATACACGCTCACACTCACACACACACGCTCACCCACACACACACAGGCACGCACGCTCACACACACACGCTCATCAACACACACACAGGCACGCACGCTCACACACACACACACGCTCACACACACACGCACGCTCACACACACGCTCTCACACACACACTCACACACACACACGCTCACACACACACGCACACTCACACGCACGCTCACACACACACACGCTCACACACACGCTCACACACACACACGCTCACACACAGGCACACACACTCACACACAGGCACGCACACTCACACACAGGCACGCACACTCACACGCGCTCACACACACATACATGCTCATACACACACGCTCACACACACATGCACACTCACACACATGCATGCACACTCACACACACACGCTCACACACATGCATGCACTCTCACACACACACGCTCACACACAGGCAAGCACACTCACACATGCTCACACACAGGCACGCACACTCACACACGCTCACACACACGTTCACACACATACACATTCACGCACACTCACACACAGGTTCACACACACATGCCTGCTCACACTCTCACACACATGAGCACACGCACACACGTGCACATGCACACTCACGCACCAACACACGCATGCTCATGCACACACTCACACATGACATAGACTCACACTCATGCATGCTCATTCACAAACTTACGCACACACACGCCTGCTCATATACTCACACCCATGCTTACACAAGGACTCACGAGCATGCTCACTCACACACACACATGCTCACTCACACACACGTGCTTGAAACACACATTCACACGCCACAAACATACACACTAAACACACATACACCACAAACACACATACATGACACATACAGACTCCAAACATGCACTTAATGGCACACACACACGCACACACCTAACTGGGAACCCAGAGGTAAACAAGCTGCATCTGTGTGACTCCTACATTAAGTACCACTCACTCACTGTACCACACAGCAGACTTCTTCCCACCCCCGCCTCTTTACCAATGCCCTCCCCCCCACAGTCAGTCTGAAGAAAGGTCCTGACTTGAAACGTCACCTATCCATGTTTCGTTTAGTTTAGAGATACAGCGCGGAAACAGGCCCTTCGGCCCACCGGGTCCGCGCTGACCAGCGATCCCCGCACATTAACACTATCCTATACCCACTAGGGTCAATTTTTACATTTACCGAGCCAATTAACCAACAAACCTGCACGTCTTTGGAGTGTGGGAGGAAACCGAAGATCTCGGAGAAAACCCACGCAGGTCACGGGGAGAACGTGCAAACTCCGTACAGACAGCGCCCGTAGTCAGGATCGAACCTGGGTCTCTGGCGCTGCATTTGCTGTAAGGCAGCAACTCTACCGCTTTGCCACCCTGTTCTCCAGAGATGCTGCCTGACCCGTTGAATTACTCCAGCACTGTGTGTGTTTGTCTCAGCTGGGTAAGGCCCTATCTGTCTAATTTCATTATTTCAATTTGGATGAAAGATTTAACAGACACCTTCCTTT
>CAUPSL010001321.1:72500-87500 GCA_963514005.1 Raja brachyura | reverse complement strand
TGACATCACTGCACTAGTGACATCACTACGCTCATGACATCACTACACTCGTGACATCACTACACTCGTGACATCACTACGCCAGTGACATCAATACACTAGTGACATCACTACACTCATGACATCACTACACTCGTGACAGCACTACGCTCATGACATCATTACACTCGTGACATTACTACGCTAGTGACATCACTACACTCGTGACATCACTACCCTCGTGACATCACTACGCTAGTGACATCACTACGCTAGTGACATCACTACACTCGTGACATCACTACACTCGTGACATCACTACGCTAGTGACATCACTACGCTAGTGACATCACTACGCTAGTGACATCACTACGCTAGTGACATCACTACACAACAGACACCACTGGGCACATTCATGCAAATCTTTTCAGCCCGCTCTCTAGTTTATCGAATGTTGAATTGTCCCATCAGATACTCCAACAGCATGGGTTATATACGGCATAGGTTATATACGGGACGGGTTATATACGGGAAGGGTTATATACGGGTGGGTTATATACGGGTGGGTTATATACGGCACAGGTTATATACGGGACGGGTTATATACGGGATGGGTTATATACGGGTGGGTTATATACGGGTGGGTTATATACGGCACAGGTTATATACGGGACGGGTTATATACGGGACGGGTTATATACGGGTGGGTTATATACGGGACGGGTTATATACGGGTGGGTTATATACGGACGGGTTATATACGGGTGGGTTATATACGGGTGGGTTATATACGGACGAGTTATATACGGCACAGGTTATATACGGGACGGGTTATATACGGGTGGGTTATATACGGGTGGGTTAGATACGGGTGGGTTATATACGGGTGGGTTATATACGGGTGGGTTATATATGGGTGGGTTATATACGGGTGGGTTATATATGGGTGGTTTATATACGGGTGGGTTATATATGGGTGGTTTATATACGGGTGGGTTATATACGGGTGGGTTATATACGGGACGGGTTAGATACGGGTGGGTTATATACGGGTGGGTTATATACGGGTGGGTTATATATGGGTGGGTTATATACGGGTGGGTTATATATGGGTGGTTTATATACGGGTGGGTTATATACGGGTGGGTTATATTCGGACGGGTTATATACGGGCGGGTTATATACGGGCGGGTTATATACGGGTGGGTTATATACGGGTGGGTTATATACGGGTGGGTTATATACGGGTGGGTTATATACGGGTGGGTTATATACGGACGGGTTATATACGGGTGGGTTATATACGGGTGGGTTATATATGGGTGGGTTATATACGGGTGGGTTATATACGGGTGGGTTATATACGGGTGGGTTATATACGGACGGGTTATATACGGGTGGGTTATATACGGGTGGGTTATATACGGGTGGGTTATATACGGACGGGTTATATACGGGTGGGTTATATACGGACGGGTTATATACGGGTGGGTTATATACGGGTGGGTTATATACGGGTGGGTTATATACGGGTGGGTTATATACGGACGGGTTATATACGGGTGGGTTATATACGGGTGGGTTATATACGGGTGGGTTATATACGGACGGGTTATATACGGGTGGGTTATATACGGACGGGTTATATACGGGTGGGTTATATACGGGTGGGTTATATACGGACGGGTTATATACGGACGGGTTATATACGGACGGGTTATATACGGACGGGTTATATATGGGACGGGTTATATACGGGTGGGTTATATACGGACGGGTTATATATGGGACGGGTTATATACGGGACGGGTTATATACGGGACGGGTTATATACGGGACGGGTTATATACGGACGGGTTATATACGGACGGGTTATATACGGCGCGGGTTTGATACGGCCTTGTAGGAAGTAAAAACCTCTTTGTTAATCGGGTTGTAAATTTCCAAGATTTACATATCATGTAACAAGCCAGTGTCTGTACTGGAAGATTAGATTCACTAACACACTATGGACATGTTATTGACCTTAAGGATATGCCAGGTAAGGCAGGAGAATGTTGTAATGACAGGAGAGTGATACACATTAGCACATACTGTGATGTTGCATAGACAGGTTAAATGTAGAGACAGACACAAAATGATGGAGTAACTCAGCGGGACAGGCAGCATCTCTGGAGAAAACGAAAAAGCAAATTCTGGGCCGACACCCTTCTTTAGTCTGAAGAAGGGTCTCGCCCCGAAACGCCACCTATTATTTTTCTCCGCAGATGCTGCCAGTCCCGCTGAGTTACTCCAGCTTCGGTTGAAACCAGCATCTGCAGTTCCTTCCTGCACTCAATGTACAGGTAGTTCTGTTCTAACATCTGCTGCCATAATGCAAATTGATTATAATCCGATTAATGGATTAGGGAACACTGTTTACATTGCATGATGAGCATTAAGATCAGAAAAACCTGTTTAAATCTGTGCTGTGTATGCAACTACAGTTTGTTCCCACAACCCCCCAACCCCCCCCCCCCCCACCTTTCTTTCTTATCTCTGGCCTTTGTTCCAACCATCTGCCTATCAACCCCTCCACCCCCTCCCCTCACCAAAGATCCTATAGCGGAGCAAGATAGACCACTCCTGCTAAATGCAACGGGCTGACGTGTAGTACGCAACGGAGCGGAATGTGGGCCTTTTTTTCATCCATTTCAGTAACCCGACCCGACCCGACCCGACCCGACCCGACCCGACCCGACCCGACCCGACCCGACCCGACCCGACCCGACCCGACCCAACCCGACCCGACCCGACCCGACCCAACCCGACCCGACCCGACCCGACCCGCAGTGTAATCAACGTTGCGGGGGAACAGTTTGTGTTAATAAATTATAATTCTGAAAATGAGAAGAAGATTTTTCCCAAAGCACTTTTATTTTTACGAGGATGTTTCCGTAACCGGCTTCCGTCTCCGCACTAGTATCTTTGCTCCGCTACGGGATCTTTGGTGCGGAGACGGAAGCCGGTTACGGAAATGGGGCCGGAAATTCCCCGTGAATCTGTCCATGACCGCACTACGTCTTTTTTGTCGAGTGGTCAATCTTGCTCGCTGTAGGGTCCCTTTAGATGGGGATCTTGTGGCTAAAGGGATCAGGGGGTATGGAGAGAAGGCAGGTACGGGATACTGAGTTGGATGATCAGCCATGATCACATTGAATGGCGGTGCAGGCTCGAAGGGCCAAATGGCCTACTCCTGCACCTATTTTTCTATGTTTCTATGTTTCTATCTTTACCCCCCACTTCTGTTTTGACCAATTACCTGCCACGCTTTGTATTTTCGTTCCCCTTGTCCAGTTTTCTGCCCCCCCCCCCCCCCCCCACACTCAGTCTGAAGGAGGATCTCTTTGGCCTTCCCGAGCGTTGTTGACCTCCCAGCGGAGCGAGATGTCCGTCGGGGAATGTTGCCGACTGGCCCACTGCAGATGCAGGAGTACGTGCTGAGGGACGCACTGAAGCTCGGCGCAGCCAACGCCAAGGCTCGGTGGGGGAGGGCCACAGTCTAGGGTCCTTCCGCTGCTGGACATGGGGGGCACTGTATGGTGGGGATACCCATCAAAAACAAGGGGAGGGATTCCACGCCGGCGGGCCGCTTGAGTGACAAGGGTGGGGGGGTAAAATTGTGTAATTTATGTAAACAATATTGAATGTTTGTATGTTCATTCAAACGCTTCCTGCATTGTCTATATTTAATACTCGAATACAGTCCATTTTGAAATTAAAAACTTAAACGATTTAAAAATGTAAATAAATGTTCAATTAATGTAAGACATAACCTAATTCAATTTAAAATTTTACATAGATTATATTATTCTAAAACTAGACTGAATAAAATATTCTCAAATGTTTCCCCCATCTGTGACAAATGTCTAACTCAAAATGCCACATTCCTTCGCCTCGTGTATCAAACTGTATAAATTTTGGAATGAAATTTTTGGAATTTTTACAAAACTATTTAACACAAAATTGAACCCCAATACAGAACTGATTATCTTTGGATCAATGGAAGAGGGAAGTAAACTAACTATATTCCAAGAAGCTTTTCTTAATTACGGTCTAATAACAGCAAAAAAACATGTACTCAAATTTTGGAAAAACGCAACCACGCCAACATTCAAAATGTGGATTTCACATATGTCTGAAACGCTTCATAGAAACATAGAAATATAGAAATTAGGTGCAGGAGTCGGCCATTCGGCCCTTCGAGCCTGCACCGCCATTCAATATGATCATGGCTGATCATCCAACTCAGTATCCCGTACCTGCCTTCTCTCCATACCCTCTGATCCCCTTAGCCACAAGGGCCACATCTAACTCCCTCTTAAATATAGCCAATGAACTGGCCTCAACTACCCTCTGTGGCAGAGAGTTCCAGAGACCACTCTCTGTGTGAAAAAAGTCCTTCTCATCTCGGTCCTAAAGGATTTCCCCCTTATCCTTAAGCTGTGACCCCTTGTCCTGGACCTCCCCAACATCGGGAACAATCTTCCTGCATCTAGCCTGTCCAACCCCTTCATCTTGAAGAAATGAGATTCCTCCTACTAGGCAAAGTAGACCAATTCTCAAAGACTTGGTCTCCTTTTATCGACTTTTTACCAGCATATGGTGCAACATAACATAACCTCAGAAATTAAATGGTTTAGAACCGGGTGACGGATGGGCAAAAATACCAAATGGGTAGATCTCTCCTCATCTCTCTTTTCTTCACTTTCTCCGTCTATTTCAATCTTCGCAGCTTCTCTTCTCTGTCCTTTATTTCCTTTGCTATCTGCGTCTACTCGCTCGTCTATCTATTCCCACACTCTTTATTTATTTTTTCTCCCACTGTTCTTTTATTATTAAATCAAAAATATGAAGTTGTACAAGAATGGAAATATGTACCACACTATTGTACTTACTTCTAACAAAAATAAGCAAAAAAAAAAAAAAAAAATGTTCTGCGGGGATGCTGCCTGGCCCATTGGGTTAATCCAACACTTTGTGTGTTCACCAACAACTGCAGTCCTTTGCTTCTACAGCCTGTTCTGCTATAGCATCCGTTTCTATAGCGTGAGGCTACTTCCACCACAACAGCTCCCCAATCTCCCCTGTTTCGATGTCAGCAGCTTTGAGTATTTGAGTGAATATTTCCATTAGCTGAACAGGGATTAATATCCGCTCTGGACACATTGCATCGACTCCCCGCAGATGAATAGACTTCCGTTACATTTAGCTGTAATTCCGCTTTGATGGATATCTTGCCCCTTCCTCTTTCTCACCCACCCCTAGTACCAATCCCACTTCCCACCCCCCGTCCACTGTCAGAGGCCCTTTTAAATATAGACACATTCGCACAGAACTCCTGTAAACACCAATACATTACCGTTGACTCCTTTAAACACAGTCACACCCTCAGTCACTTTTAAATATATACACAATCCATAATATTGCAGAGCCCTGTAAAACAGAATGCCAGTGACTCCTCTACATGTAATGTACAGAGTTGACGTGGATAAGCTTTTCCCATTGAGGGTGGGGAAGATTCAAACAAGAGGGCATGACATGAGAATTAAGGGACAGAAGTTTAGGGGTAACATGAGGGGGAACTTCTTTGCCCAGAGAGTGGCGGCTGTGTGGAATGATCTTCCAGCAGAAGTGGTGGAGGCAGGATCGATTTTAACATTTAAAAGTAAAGTGGATAGGTATATGGACGGGAAGGGAATGGAGGGGTATGGTCTGAGTGCAGGTAGATGGGACTAGGGGAAAATAAATGGTCGGCATGGACTGGAAGGGCCGAGAGGGCCTGTTTCCGTGCTGTAATTGTTATATGGTTATATGGTTATATGGTAATAATGTTATATGCTCTCTTTGACATGGTATTTTGTTGGTTCACATGCTTGATCAATGGTGTTTTATCATTATTATTAATGTTTAGTGTTTTCTGAGTCATTTGTAACTGTCACTGTATGTCATGTTGTTACTTGTGGGCGGAGCACCAAGACAAATTCCTTGTATGTGAATACTTGGCCAATAAACTTACTTACTTATAGACAGACTCTGAGAGTCCCTATTAAATGGGAAGGAGATCAGTTTTGTTTATTGTCACATGTAAGATTGTTAAGGGCTTGGATATATGCTGAGAGAATGGAACGGCTGGGCTTGTACACTCTGGAGTTTAGAAGGATGAGAGGGGGATCTCATTGAAACATGTAAGATTGTTAAGGGTTTAGACACGCTAGAGGCAGGAAACATGTTCCCGATGTTGGGGGAGTCCAGAACCAGGGGCCACAGTTTAAGAATAAGGAGTAAGCCATTTAGAACGGAGACGAGGAAACACTTTTTCTCACAGAGAGTGGTGAGTCTGTGGAATTCTCTGCCTCAGAGGGCGGTGGAGGCAGGTTCTCTGGATGCTTTCAAGAGAGAGCTAAATAGGGCTCTTAAAAATAGCGGAGTCAGGGGATATGGGGAGAAGACAGGAACGGGGTACTGATTGGGGATGATCAGTCATGATCACATTGAATGGTGGTGCTGGCTCGAAGGGCCGAATGGCCTACTCCTGCACCTATTGTCTATTGTCTATTGTATACCGAGGTACAGCAAAAAGCTTTTCTTGCTTGCTATCCAGTCAGCGGAAAGTCCATGATTACAATCGAGCCATTTACAGTGTATAGATACATGACAAGAGACATGTATAATTAAGGGAAATAGGGACATAATCCCAAAGATCGTGTGTGTGGGTAAGAACTTAGAAACATAGAAACATAGACAATAGGTGCAGGAGTAGGCCATTCGGCCTTTCGAGCCTGCACCGCCATTCAATATGATCATGGCTGATCATCCAACTCAGTATCCTGTACCTGCCTTCTCTCCATACCCTCTGATCCCCTTAGCCACAAGAGCCACATCTAACTCCCTCTTAAATATAGCCAATGAACTGGCCTCAACTACCCTCTGTGGCAGAGAGTTCCAGAGACCCACCACTCTCTGTTATAACTGCAGCTGCTGGTTTACATTGAAGATGGACACAAAATGCCGGAGTAACTCAGCAGATCGGGCAGCATCTCTGGAAGTCTGAAGAAGGGTCTCGACACAAACTATCACCCATTCCTTCTATCCAGGGATGCTGCCTGACCCGAGGATTTACTTCATAAACCCACAGACTCCCTGTAAATAGAAATACACTGCCAGAGACGCTTGTAAACACAGTTACACTCCCCCAGTCCCTATAAATGTTGACACAATCCTGTAAATATAAGACATCCCTGTAAATGCAGCCTCTCATCCAATCCCTATTAACTAGAGACAGTCCCTCAGAACTACTATAAAGAGAGGCATCACCATCGAGGCCCCAGTAAATAGAAATGCATTTTTGCAGAGACCCCATAAAATATGACATACTCCCGCATCACCCCTGTAAATACAGGAACACTGCCAGACGGCTGTATAAATACTGATGTATAACCAATAAATCCAAATAAAGGCAAATATAATCCCACAGAGCTGTTGTCCGTCTACACCTCACGCTGCCTCGGCAAGGCCGGCAGCATCATCAAGGACCATTCGCACCCCGGCCACTCCCTCTTCTCCCCTCTCCCATCGGGCAAGAGGTGCAGAAGTGTCAAAACAAACGCACACACACACCTCCAGATTCGGAGACAGTTTCTTCCCCGGCTGTTATCAGGCAACTGAACCATCCGACCACAACCAGAGAGCGGTCCTGATTTTGTGCTTCTGTCACAGAGTCTACTCGGTCGAGCGCGTGTCGATCTACTGTCTTCCATCGACTCCATCTACACCTCACGCTGCCTCGGCAGATGGAGTCAATGGAACCAGGGACCA
The DNA here is from genome assembly GCA_963514005.1 of Raja brachyura. The sequence continues at coordinate 79,664 of CAUPSL010001321.1, read as the reverse complement.
GTGGAACCCCAGCCTTCCCCCTTTCTTCTCTAGAAGAGCAAAAACGCACACCTCCAGATTCGGAGACAGTTTCTTCCCAGCTGTTATCAGGCAACTGAACCATCCTACCACCAACCAGAGAGCGGTCCTGAACTTGCCCACACACGGAGTCGTACAAGATTCAAGATTCAAGAGAGTTTATTGTCATGTGTCCTTGATAGGACAATGAAATTCTTGCTTTGCTTCAGCACAACAGAACATAGACGGCATTGACTACAGAACAGACCAGTGTGTCCATATACCATTATATAAATATATACACACACATGAATAAATAAACTAATAAAGTGCAAATAACAGATAATGGGTTATTAGTTATCAGAGTTTTGTCCGAGCCAAGTTTAATAGCCTGATGGCTGTGGGGAAGTAGCTATTCCTGAACCTGGACGTTGCAGTCTTCAGGCTCCTGTACCTTCTACCCGAAGGTAGCGGGGAGATGAGTGTGTGGCCAGGATGGTGTGGGTCCTTGATGATGCTGCCAGCCTTTTTGAGGCAGCGACTGCGATAGATCCCCTCGATGGAAGGAAGGTCAGAGCCGATGATGGACTGGGCAGTGTTTACTACTTTTTGGAGTCTTTTCCCCTCCAGGGTGCTCAAGTTGCCGAACCAAGCCACGATGCAACCGGTCAGCAAGATCTCTACTGTGCACCTGTACAGTACATCCTACCAGAGAGCAGCGCTGAACTACTATCTACCTCATCGATGACCCTCGGACTATCCTTGATCGGACTTTGCTGGCTTTACCTTGCACTAAACGTTATTCCCTTATCATGTGTCTGTACACTGTGGACGGCTCGATCATGTATATAAATACCAGATAAAGTGCAATAGAATGTCATTGTCCTATCTGGGGCACATGACAATAAACTCTCTTGACTTGACTTGATGTATTGTCTTTCTGCTCAATGGATAGCACGCAGCAAAAGCTTTTCACTGTACCTCGGTACACGTGACAAAAAACTGAATACAGACAACACAGATACCGAACTCCTGTAAATACACTCACTGCTACTAAACCCTTTAAATGTGGACATCCGCCCAGGATCTGTCCATACCGACAGTAAACCGAGAGTGTAGGAGCAGGGAGGTTCTACTGCAGTTGTGCAGGGTCTTGGTGAGGCCACACCTGGAGAACTGCGCACAGTTTTGGTCTCCCAATCTGAGGAAAGACATTCTTGCCATAGAGGGAGTACAGAGAAGGTTCACCAAACTGATTCCTGGGACGGCAGGACTTCCATATGAAGAAAGACTGGATAGACTCGGCTTGTACTTCCTAGAATTTAGAAGATTGAGGGGGGATCTTATAGAAACTTACAACATTCTTAAGGGGTTGTACAGGCTAGATGCAGGAAGATTGTTCCCGATGTTGGGGAAGTCCAGAACAAGGGGTCACAGTTTAAGGATAAGGGGGAAGTCTTTTAGGACCGAGATGGGAAAAACAATTTTCACACAGAGAGAGGTGAGTCTGTGGAATTCTCTGCCACAGAAGGTAGTTGAAGCCAGTTCTTTGGCTATATTTAAGAGGGAGTTGGATGTGGCCCTTGTGGCTGAAAGGGTCAGGGGGTATGGAGATACCGAGTTGGATGATCAGCCGTGATCACATTGAATGGCGGTGCTGGCTCGAAGGGCCGAATGGCCTACTCCTGCACCTATTGTCTATTGTCTATTGAATGACCGCCTATGATGATGGTGCTGTCTGCAGAGAGTTTGGACATCCTAATAGAGCTAGCATTTTTTCATTTGGACAAGTACATGGATAGGAAAGGTCATGGAGGGTCCGGGGCAAACGCAGGTAGTTGGGTCTAGTGTAGGTTGAGCACATTGGTTGCCTTGGGCAAGTTGGCCCCTAAGGCCTGTTTCTATGCCGCAAGACCCTATGCCTTGGGCTGTTTCTTGGGAACGCCACAGGTTGCAAGGAAACCTGCTGGAAATATGTATTGTAACATTATGAGAGGCATACAGAGGATACACAGGCAGAATCTTTTACCCCAGGGTGAAAAAGTCCAGGACTAAAGGATACAGCTTTAAGGTGGGAGGGGAAGAATTTAAAGGAATTACCATTAAAGGAGTCCAGAACCAGGGGCCACAGTTCAAGAATAAGGAGTAAGCCATTTAGAACAGAGTTGAGGAAACACTTTTTCACACAGAAAGTTGTGAGTCTGTGGAATTCTCTGCCTCAGAGGGCGGTGGAGGCCGGTTCTCTGGATGCTTTCAAGAGAGATCTAGATAGGGCTCTTAAAGATAGCGGAGTCAGGGGATATGGGGAGAAGGCAGGAACGGGGTACTGATTGTGGATGATCAGCCATGATCACATTGAATGGCAGTGCTGGCTCGAAGGGCCAAATGGCCTCCTCCTGCACCTATTGTCTATTGTCGATTGAGATGTGCGGGGCAGGTTAGACAATAGACAATAGACAATAGGTGCAGGAGTAGGCCATTCGGCCCTTCGAGCCAGCACCGCAATTCAATATGATCATGGCTGATCATTCCCAATCAGTAGCCGTTCCTGCCTTCTCTCCATATCCTTTGATATCACACGTAGTAGACAAATACTAGTTTGTGTAGGAAGTCTGAAGATCTGGAAACATCACCCATCCCTTTTCTCCAGAGGTGCTGCCTGACCCGCTGAGTTATTCCAGCCTTTTGTGTCTATCTTCAGATAAGAGTTTGGCTTGGCATCATGTTCGGCACAGACATTGTGGGTCGAAGGGCCTGTTCCTGTGCTGTACTGTTTGATGTTCCATATTGTACGTTCTATGACTACATGCCGAAACTATTCAATTGGATTCCTTCACAGTTCACACCTCTTCCATCCATATCTTGCAACTTTTGTCTTTGAATCTTCAGCCTGTGCCCAATCATCTGACCATCTAAATCACCCATTAACTGTATCCACCTATCACTCAGAAGGCTTTGTTGCCCCTTTTCTCTTCCAGCTTTCACCCACCCCACCCCTGCCTGTCTAGATCCTCCACCTGGTTCGATCCTGACCACGGGTGCTGTCCGTACGGAGTTTGCACGTTCTCCCCGTGACCACAAATTGTCCCTAGTGTGTAGGATAATTGCTAGTATCCAGAGAGTTGTGAATTTGTGGAATTCCCTGCCACGGAGGGCAGTGGAGGCCAAATCACTGGATGGATTTAAGAGAGAGTTGGATAGAGCTCTAGGGGCTAGTGGAGTCAAGGGATATGGGGAGAAGGCAGGCACGGGTTATTGATTGGGAACGATCAGCCATGATCACAATGAATGGCGATGCTGGCTCAAAGGGCCGAATGGCCTCCTCCTGCACCTATTATCTATGTTTCTAGTATGTGGGGACTCGGTGGGCCGAAGGGCCTGTTTCTGCTCTGTATTTCTAAATTAAACTAACTCTTGCTAAGCACTCTGTGCCACCTGTGCAACTTTCAAAGCAAATCCCTCTGTTCCTGGGCACTTCCTTGCGGCTCATCGAAAGACACAAGGGTCAGGCAGCATCTCTGGAGAACGTGGATAGGTCAGGTTTTGGGTGGGGGGGTCCTTCTTCCGTCTGACGGGGGGGTCTGGCTGTGAGGCAGCAGCTCTACTGGGTTTGATCTGTGGCAGCTTTAACTAATCAAGGAGTTGGCTTCTCTCTCCTTCATTAAGCATGAAGTTCCACGATCAAAGGATTGGTTGCATTGGAGAAAGTCAAAGCGTTCTAGAGCAATACACCACACAGAGAGGCCCTTCAGCCCAATTTGTCCATGCCATCCAGGATGCCCCATCTACACTAGCCCTATTTTCCCATATTTGGCCCATATCCATATCCCTCTCTTAACCATGTATCTGTCACGGGGGCACTGCGGTAGAGTTGCTGCCTCATAGCACCAGAGACTTGTGTTCGATCCTGACTACAGGCGCTGTCTATACGGAGTTTGCACGTTCTCCCTGTAACCGCGTGGGTTTCCCCGGGTGCTCCGGTTTCCTCCCGCACTCCAAAGTCGTACAAATGTCTGTAGGCTAATTGACTTGGTAAAATTGTAAATTGTCCCTGGTGTGTGTAGGGTAGAGTTAATATGCGGGGATCGCTGGTCGGCGCGGACTCGGTGGGCCGAAGGGCCTGTTTCCACACTGCATCTCCAAACTAAACTAAAATGTCTTTTATCGTAGTACCTGCCTCAACTACCTCAAAGATCAGAGAGCATACATCCCAGGAAAATGACTAAATATTAAGTAATACTCAGTAACTCATTTCCAGTATTAGGTATTTAAGAAGGAACTGCAGATGCTGGAGAATCAAAAGTAGACAAAAATGCTGGAGAAACTCAGCGGGTGAGGCAGCATCTATGGAGCGAAGGAAATAGGCAAGATTTCGGGTCGAAACCCTTAGTTTCTCCAGTAATTATGTCTACCTCCAGTATTAGATATATTTGATCAAATCTTGAATCTGCAGCTAACAAAGGCTTTGTCAAATAGTAACACACATGATCGATGTGACACACACACACTGTTCCCCCACAACGCTGATTACACTGCACGAGGCTTAATGGAAATCAATAGACAATGGACAATAGGTGCAGGAGGGGACCATTCGGCCCTTCGAGCCAGCACTGTCATTCAATGTGATCATGGCTGATCATTCCCAATCAGCACCCCGTTCCTGCCTTCTCCCCATATCCCCTGACTCCACTATCTTTAAGAGCCCTATCTAGCTCTCTCTTGAAAGCATCCAGAGAACCGGCCTCCACTGCCTTCTGAGGCAGAGAATTCCACAGACTCACCACCCTCTGTGAGAAAAAGTGTTTCCTCGTCTCCATTCTAAATGGCTTACCCCTTATTCTTAAACTGTGTGGCCCTGGTTCTGGACTCCCCCAACATCGGGAACATGTTTCCAGCCTCTAGCGTGTCCAAACCCTTAACAATCTTATATGTTTCAATGAGATCCCCTCTCATCCTTGAATACCGCAGTGGATCCCAGCATTTTGTGTTAGACTAATACACTTCTGGGATTTACTTGGATGACGTAGAAACATAGAAACATAGAAAATAGGTGCAGGAGGAGGCCATTCGGCCCTTCGAGCCAGCACCGCCATTCATTGTGATCATGGCTGATCGTCCCCAATCAATAACCCGTGCCTGCCTTCTCCCCATATCCCTTGATTCCACTAGCCCCTAGAGCTCTATCTAACTCTCTCTTAAATCCATCCAGTGACTTGGCCTCCACTGCCCTGTGAGGCAGAGAGTTCCAAACTAGCTACATGGCGGACTTTCCGCTCCGTTGCGTGGTACACGTCAGTCCATTGGATTTTGCAGGAGTGGACCATCTTGCTCCGCTCTATGAAGTTGGAACTACCTCCTCCGGCAGCTCGTTCCGTGTACCAACCACCCTCTAAGTGGAGAAAGTTGTCTTGGGCTTTGAGTTAAATTTCTTCCCTCTCCCTGTTATTGCTTCTCCCCCACCCTGGGTGAAAGACCCTGTCTATTCCCTTCCACCCAAGTCCATCGCCTCCTTCTCGCACGCCCTCCTCCCAGTAACGCGCCCCCCGTCGCCCCAGAGAAAAGTATCAGAAAGAATTGCATGGTCAACTGCGAGCCACACAAGTCTTACCAAGGGACAGGTTGGTTCTTTACGAGCAGTCCTTGGAGGAAGTCCCACTCTACGCTAACACATTTCAGTTCATTGTTGTATTGGGTTGCCATCTTTAACATTCAGCCACCTTGCCAGAGTCACCGGGAACTACAGCATCCCTACAGTGTTCTGGCTCCGTGAGATTTCCTTGATCTCCTAAAAAGAGGGGCGAGAGAAGAAAATGATGTTGGATTTTGACACAATATCGTGAGTAGTTTAGATTAGTTTAGAGATACAGCGCGGAAACAGGCCCTTCGGCCCACCGAGTTCGTGCCGACCAGCGATCCCCGCACACTAGCACTATCCTACACACAAGGGACAATGTACGATTTTACCAAAATCAATTTACAATAGACAATAGGTGCAGGAGTAGGCCATTCGGCCCTTCGAGCCAGCACCACCATTCAATGTGATCATGGCTGATCATCCCCAATCAGTACCCCGTTCCTGCCTTCTCCCCATATCCCCTGACTCCGCTATCTTCAAGAGCCCTATCTAGCTCTCTCTTGAAAGAATCCAGAGAACCTGCCTCCACCGCCCTCCGAGGCAGAGAATTCCACAGACTCACCACTCTCTGTGAGAAAAAGTGTTTCCTCGTCCTTATTCTAAATGCCTTACTCCTTATTCTTAAACTGTGGCCCCTGGTTCTGGACTCCCCCAACGTCTGAAGAAGGGTCTCGACCCGAAACGTCGCCTATCTCCTTCGCTCCTTAGATGCTGCTGCACCCGCTGAGTTTCTCCAGCTTTTCGTGTAACCATCGGGAACATGTTTCCTGCCTCTAGCGTGTCCAAACCCTTAACAATCTTATATGTTTCAATGAGATTCCCTCTCATCCTTCTAAACTCCAGAGTGTACAAGCCCAGCCGCTCCATTCTCTCAGCATATGACAGTCCCGCCATCCCGGGAATTAACCTTGTAAACCTACACTGCACTCCCTCAATAGCAAGAATGTCCTTCCTCAAATTAGGAGACCAAAACTGCACACAATACTCCAGGTGTGATCTCACTAGGGCTCTGTACAACTGCAGAAGGACCTCTTTGCTCCTATATTCGACTCCTCTTGTTATAAAGGCCAACATGCCATTTGCTTTCTTCACTGCCTGCTGCACCTGCATGCTTACTTTCATAGACTGATGTACAAGGACCCCCAGATCTCGTTGTACTTCCCCTTTACCCAACTTTTAGATATTTAGATAGTAGAAGTCAATTAACCAACAAACCCGTACGTACGTCTTTGGAGTTTAGTTTAGTTCAGAGATACAGCACGGAAACAGGCCCTTCGGCCCACCGAGTTCGTACCGACCAGTGATCCCCGCACACTAAGAACATCTCACACACACTAGGGATAATTTACATTCACAGCAAGCCAATTTACCTACAAACCTGCACGCCTTTGGAGTGTGGGAGGAAACCGATCTCGGAGAAAACCCACGCAGATTTTTGGAGTTTAGCTTAATTTAGTTTAGAAATACACTGCAGAAACAGTGTATTACACGTCAGTCCATTGGATTTTGCAGGAGTGGGCCATCTTGCTCCG
>CAUPSL010001321.1:30000-67500 GCA_963514005.1 Raja brachyura | reverse complement strand
GAATGGCCTACTCCTGCACCTATTGTCAATGTGTAGGAAGGAACTGCAGATGCTGGTTTAAATTCTGCACCAATCACTTAAGGTCCTATTGTTTAAGAAAGAACTGCAGATGCTGGAAAAATCGAAGGTAGACAAAAATGCTGGGGAACCTCAGCGGGTTTCATCTATAGATGCTGCCTCACCCACTGAGTTTCTCCAGCATTTTTGTCTACCTTCGATTTTTCGAAGGTAGACCTGCAGATCCTATCATCTTTTCACCCGAGATGCTGCCCGACCCGTCAAGTTACTCCTGCATTTTGGGGCCCACCTTCGAATTCTGTGTGAATGCTGATATATAGCTTAGGAACATAGACAATAGACAATAGGCGTAGGAGGAGCCATTCGGCCCTTCGAGCCAGCACCGCCATTCATTGTCATCATGGCTGATCGTCCCCAATCAATAACCCGTGCCTGCCTTCTCCCCATATCCCTTGATTCCACTAGCCCCTAGAGCTCTATCTAAAGGGCCTGTCCCACTTAGGAGACCTTTACAGGAGACTGCCGGTACCCGTGATAATTCGCCAAAATTTTCAACATGTTGAAAATTCAGCGACGACCTGAAAGACGCTACGACTCTTTGTAGAGCTCTCACGACCATAGGAGACCTCTCAATAGACAATAGGTGCAGGAGTAGGCCATTCGGCCCTTCGAGCCAGCAACGTTCCGGCTGTACGGTCGTGAGAGGTCTCCAAAGAATCGTAGCGTTTTTCTGGTCGCCGCTGAATTTTCAACATGTTGAAAATTTCGCCGACCTATCGCGGGTCATAGAAACATAGAAACATAGAAATTAGGTGCAGGAGTAGGCCATTCGGCCCTTCGAGCCTGCACCGCCATTCAATATGATCATGGCTGATCATCCAACTCAGTATCCCGTACCTGCCTTCTCTCCATACCCTCTGATCCCCTTTAGCCACAAGGGCCACATCTAACTCCCTCTTAAATATAGCCAATGAACTGGCCTCAACTACCCTCTGTGGCAGAGAGTTCCAGAGACCCACCACTCTCTGTGTGAAAAAAGTCCTTCTCATCTCGGTCCTAAAGCATTTCCCCCTTATCCTTAAGCTGTGACCCCTTGGGTCGCGGCAGTTGCCTGTAAAGGTCGTGTAAGTGGGAATTGCCCTTATCTCTCTCTCAAATCCGTCCAGTGATTTTGCCTCCACTGCCCACTGTGGCAGGGAATTCCACAAATCCACAGGAATTCCCAGCCAATTCCTGGTTGGAAATACGGATTCAATCCTGCTGCCGTGCAGCCTGTGGAATTCTCTGCCTCAGAGGGCGGTGGAGGCCGGTTCTCTGGATGCTTTCAAGGCAGAGCTAGATAGGGCTCTTAAAGATAGCGGGGTCAGGGGATATGGGGAGAAGGCAGGAACGGGGTACTGATTGGGGACGATCAGCCGTGATGGGGTGTGAAATTGCAACCTTCACGTGGTCCACCCTGTTTCAACAAATGCAATCAACCTGGCGTGTACAAACAGAACAACTTGTCCTACAACTTTAGGCTGTGCACGCCATAGGCAAGAAGAAGAAGAAGCCGTGATCACATTGAATGGTGGTGCTGGCTCGAAGGGCTGAATGGCCTCCTCCTGCACATATTGTCTATTGTCTATTGTCTATTAAGGGTGCAGTCCCCCAGACTGTGCAATAAATCCCGACACACACACACACACACACACACACACACACTGACCCAGGATCGCCCTCCAAATACTGGCACGCTCCCAGCAACCTGTGATCGGACGGGGAACGCTGGCCGTAATTAGTAAGGCATTCCTAGTTCCGCCCCCATAAATACCGACACCATTCCAGATATGCCCTATAAAATACAGCATCACTCCAGGGATCGCATTACAAACGCTGACGTACTCTTGGGGACGTCCTGTAAATACTGACAAACTCACGCTGTAAATAATGAGACACTTTCACAGAAATTCCCACAGAAAATTTTGACACAATCCCAGGAACTCCCCCCCTAAACGTCGACAGTCGCTGGTGATAAACGCTGACACACTCTCTCAACAACCACATATTCACTCTCTCTCTCTCGCTCTCTCTCCCTGGAGCTCTCGATGGAAACTGACTCGCTCACAAATGCTCCCTGCAATTACCGATGGGCACCGGGGAGTAGAGTTGCTGCCTCGCAGCGCCAGAGACCCGGGTTCGATCCTGACCACGGGTGCTGTCTGTACGGAGTTTGCACGTTCTCCCCGTGACCCGCGTGGGTTTTCTCCGGGATCTCCGGTTTCCTCCCACACTCCAAAGACGTACAGGTTTGTAGATTAATTGGCTTTGGTACAATTGTAAATTGTCCCTAGTGTGTAGGATCATGCTAGAGTATGGGGCGATCGCTGGTCGGCACGGACCCGGTGGGCCGAAGGGCCTGTTTCTACGCTGTTTCTCCAAAGTCTAAAGTCAGAGGCATTCTACAAATATTGATACACCCTCCATCTACTGATATAGAGGGTAGAACATAAGGTTTGTAGGTTAATTGGCTTGGTATAAGGAGGTCGTTTGTTGCGTGTTAACCAGTCAGCGAAAAGACCTGGACTCGCTGAGGAAGAAGGGTCTCGGCCCGAAACGTTGCCTATCTCCTTCGCTCCATAGATGCTGCTGCACCCGCTGAGTTTCTCCAGCATTTTTGTGTACCAACGAAAAGACAATACATGATTACAATCAAAATGCTCCCTAGTGTGTGTAGGATAGTGTTAGTGTGCAGGGATCGCTGGTCGGCACGTACAAGGTGGGCCGAAGGGCCTGTTTCTGCACTGTATCTCCAAACTAAAGAACTAAAAACAGGAACAGATCCTAAATACACAATAGGTGCAGGAACGGGGTACTGACTGAGGAAAGACATCCTTGCCATAGAGGGGGTACAGAGAAGATTCACCAGACTGATTCCTGGGATGTCAGATTCAGATTCAGTCAGGACTTTCATATGAGGAAAGATTGGATAGACTCGGCTTGTACTCGCTGGAATTTAGAAGATTGAGGGGGGATCTTATAGAAACTTACAAAATTCTTAAGGGGTTGGACAAGCTAGATGCTGGAAGATTGTTCCCGATGTTGGGGGAGTCCAGAACAAGGGGTCACAGTAAAAGGATAAGGGGGAATTCCTTTAGGACCGAAATGAGGAAAACATTCTTTACACAGAGAGTGGTGAGTCTCTGGAATTCTCTGCCACAGAAGGTAGTTGAGGCCAGTTCATTGGCTATATTTAAGAGGGCGTTAGATGTGGCACTTGTGGCTAAAGGGATCAGGGGGTATGGAGAGAAGGCAGGTACGGGATACTGAGTTGGATGATCAGCCATGATCACATTGAATGGCGGTGCAGGCTCGAAGGGCCAAATGGCCTACTCCTGCACCTATTGTCTATGTTTCTATGATCACATTGAATGGCGGTGCAGGCTCGAAGGGCCGAATGGCGTACTCCTGCACCTATTGTCTATTGTCTATTGACTCCCGAGTTTTCCCCTTGATTCAAACTCGCAGAATGTTCGTAAAGAGTCCGCATGAGGCCGTAGGAGTCCGTAGATATATCGGAGCGGCTCGCTACGCCAACCGTAGGCACTTGTGGCATCTGGCAAGTCGGGAAGTTTTTTCCAGATCGATAAAAAATGTCCGCAAGTAAAAAAATGGCCGGGATGAAAAAAATTGCAACTTTTTACTCGTAAGGAGGGCATCGAAATAGTCGTGGAGATTCGTAGACATACTGGTAGGAGTTCGTGAACATAGTAGTGGAAGGTCGTAGGAGTTCGTAGATTGCCACGATCTTGATTTTTTTTTTTAGGTCCTTTAAACTCGGCAGAGGTTTTGAATTAAGTCGTGAAAGTGGGACAAGTCCTTGAGGAGTTACACCACCCATAAACTCCCTATGGATATTGATACTCTGTGAAGGTCTCCCGATTAAATACTGACACGTTCTTGGGAAGCCCCCCAATTTATACTGACGATACTAGCAGCTCTCATTAAATGCTGATGTGCTCCCGGGAAATCCCTGTAAATATCAACAATCCCACAGGGAACTCCATGGAAATGCTAACACACTCCAGTAAACACTGGCAAAATGGGGATATGGGGAGAAAAGGCAGGAGAAGAGGGATTAAGAGGGAAGGAGACCCAGTCTGAAGAAGGGTCTCGACCCGAAACGTCGCCTATCTCCTTCGCTCCTTAGATGCTGCTGCACCCGCTGAGTTTCTCCAGCTTTTTGTGGAACCCTCGATTCTCCAGCATCTGCAGTTCCTTCTTTAACACAAGAGGGAAAGATAGATCAGCCATGTGTAGGAAGGAACTGCAGATGCTGGTTTACACCGAAGATAGATACAAAATGCTGGAGTAACTCAGCGGGACAGGCAGCATCTTTGGAGAGAAGGAATGGGTGACGTTTCGGGTCGAGACGGGTTTGAAGAAGGGTGTCCACCCGAAACGTCACCCATTCCTTCTCTCCAGAGATGCTGCCTGTCCCGCTGAGTTACTCCAGCGTTTTGTGTCCATGGTCGATAGATCAGCTGTGATTGGATGGTGGAGTAGACTTAATGGGCCGAATGGCCTAATTTTGTTCCTCTCACTATTAAAGCACTCGACATCAATGCGGAGTCCTGGGGGAGCCTTGCACGAGGTGGAGAGGTACCCTGAACCAACATCTCAAAACGGGGGGGAAGAGAAACTGTTGAACGCAGCGGCAGACAAGCGGGAGCGCAGCAGCTTCAACAAACCAGAGACCACACACTAATGTGACCTTTGCCACAGAGACTGGCACGCCTGCACTGGTCTCTTCAGCCACAGGCGACGCTGCGCCAGCCGAGGTTTGGAGCAAGCAGCCAACAACTGCGATGCATCGCCCATACGTAAGTAAGTTTATTGGCCAAGTATTCACATACAAGGAATTTGCCTTGGTGCTCCGCCCACAAGTAGCAACATGACGTACAGTGACCTGATGACATGGTCAGTCATGACCGAGGGGGGCCTACTAGAAACATAGAAACATAGAAATTACGTGCAGGAGTAGGCCATTCGGCCCTTCAAGTCAGCACCGCCATTCAATGTGATCATGGCTGATCATCCCCAATCAGTACCCCATTCCTGCCTTCTCCCCATATCCCCTGACTCTTTAAGATAGGGCTATCTTTAAGAGCCCTATCTAGCTCTCTCATAAAAGCATCCAGGGAACCTGCCTCCACCACCCTCTGAGGCAGAGAATTCCACAGACTCACCACTCTCTGTGAGAAAAAGTGTTTCCTCGTCTCTATTCTAAATGGCTTACCCCTTATTCTTAAACTGTGTGTGGCCCCTGGTTCTGGACTCCCCCAACATGGGGAACATGTTTCCTGCCTCTAGTGTGTCCAAGCCCTTAACAATCTTATATGTTTCAATGAGATATTGCAGATGAACATGAAAAGCCAGGGAGTTTCCTGTAAAACACTGACACACTTTTGGAAATACTCAGCTGACACACTCCAAGGAACCTGCTATAAACAGTGTCACATTCCCAAGAAAACTGACACGCATCTGGGATCTCCTTGTAAATGTTGACCCATTCCCAGGAATGGCAGGCAATCATGATGATCAAACTGCAGGAAACATTCTCTCCGCACTGACACACTCAGTAAATTTAAGGGTCTCGACCTGAAATGTCACCTAATTTCCTTTTCTCCGGAGAAAACCCACATGGTCACGGGGAGAACGTACAGACAGCACCCGTAGTCAGGATCGAACCCAGGTCTCTGGCATTGCAAGGCAGCTACTCTACCGCTGCACCACCAATGTGCCACCCCGCTGAGTTACTCCAGCTTTTTGTGTCTATCTTCGGTGTAAACCAGCATCTGCAGCTCCGCCCTATACAAATAGGGCGGAACTTCTCCCCATATCCCCTGACTCCGCTATCTTTAAGAGCCCTATCTAGCTCGCTCTTGAAAACATCCAGAGAACCGGCCTCCACCGCCCTCTGAGGCAGAGAATTCCACAGACTCACCACTCTCTGTGAGAAAAAGTGTTTCCTCGTCTCCGTTCTAAATGGCTTACCCCTTATTCTTAAACTGTGTGTGGCCCCTGGTTCTGGACCCCCCCAACATCTAAACCACTCTTAGGAACTTGGCTACAAATAGCAGCACATCGCTCAGCTGCGATTTAATATCGAAAACTCCCAGGAATTCCATAACAGCGCCGATATTTTCCTGGATTCTCTCTAAGATACCAACAAACTCCCGAGAACATCTTACCATAAGACCTTAAGACATAGGAGCAGAATTAGGCCATTCGGCCCATCGAGTCTACTCTGCCATTCAACCATGGCTGATCTATTTTTCGCTCTCAAGCCCATTCCCCTGCCTTTCCCCCGTAACATTTGACACCCTTTTCCCTTTCTGACTCTGGGAAGTCCAATTGAATACTGCCAAACTCCCAAGGATTCCCAGTGAAAATTGACATTCTCGAGAAGACCAGATACATTTTTTGTTCAGTTTAGTTCAGAGACACCGAGTGGAAACGGCGCCTTCAACTAATGATCACCCGTACACTAGTTCTACCCTTCACACTCGGGAACCATCTATGAACCACTGTTGTGTAACATTAGTACCTCCACCAATATAGAAACATAGAACATAGAAAAATAGGTGCAGGAGTAGGCCATTCAGCCCTTCGAGCCTGCACCGCCATTCAATATGATCATGGCTGATCATCCAACTCAGTATCCTGTACCTGCCTTCTCTCCATACCCCCTGATCCCTTTAGCCACAAGTGCCACATCTAACACCCTCTTAAATATAGCCAATGAACTGGCCTCAACTACCTTCTGTGGCAGAGAATTCCAGAGACTCACCACTCTCTGTGTAAAGAATGTTTTCCTCATCTCGGTCCTAAAGGAATTCCCCCTTATCCTTAGACTGTGACCCCTTGTTCTGGACTCCCCCAACATCGGGAACAATCTTCCAGCATCTAGCTTGTCCAACCCCTTAAGAATTTTGTAAGTTTCTATAAGATCCCCCCTCAATCTTCTAAATTCCAGCGAGTACAAGCCGAGTCTATCCAGTCTTTCCTCATATGAAAGTCCTGACATCCCAGTCCTGATATAAAGCACTTTGGCCAACGAGAGTTATTTTTTAAACGTGCTATAAAAATAAAAGTGACTTGACGTGAATTGGCTACAGAAGCTGATTAACCCACAAACCCGCACGTCTTTGGAGTGTGGGAGGAAACCGGAGCACCCGGAGAAAACCCACGCGGTCACGGGGAGAACGTGCAAAGTCCGTTCAGGCCTTTCGGCCCACAATATCTGTGCCGTTCCTGCTACCGGCCAGGTTTTGGTAAAGGGGGGTGAAAAGTTATCGAGTTGGTAAATTCCTATTGCGTGATGTTTATAACAACGCGACTGTCTTATCCTTTTATCTTCTGTCTCTCTCTTCTTTTCTAGGGTCCATCTCTTAATTTATTTTTTCGAATTCCTCGACTAAGGGTTCTTTCTTCTCTCCCCTCGTCACGCTTGTTCACTTTCACAATTCTCTCGCACTTTCTCTATTTTCTCTATTTCTATCCTTCTTTTAATAGCTTTAAAAAACTAAGGGGTACAATAACTGTAATAATATTTACGGGACGTACACTGATGTAATCTCCTAATCTGAGGAAAGGCATTCTTGCCATAGAGGGAGTACAGAGAAGTTTCACCAGACTGATTCCTGGGATGGCAGGACTTTCATATGAAGAAAGACTGGATAGACTCGGCTTGTACTCGCTAGAATTTAGAAGATTGAGGGGGGATCTCATAGAGACTTACACAATTCTTAAGGGGTTGGACAGGCTAGATGCAGGAAGATTGTTCCCGATGTTGGGGAAGTCCAGAACAAGGGGGTCACAGTTTAAGGATAAGGGGGAAGTCTTTTGGGACCGAGATGAGAAAATCATTTTTCACACAGAGAGTGGTGAGTCTGTGGAATTCTCTGCCACAGACGGTAGTTGAGGCCAGTTCATTGGCTATATTTAAGAGGGAGTTAAATGTGGCACTTGTGGCTAAAGGGATCAGGGGGTATGGAGAGAAGGCAGGTACGGGATACTGAGTTGGATGATCAGCCATGATCATATTGAATGGCGGTGCAGGCTTGAAGGGCCTACTCCTGCACCTACTTTCTATGTTTCTATGTTTCTATGATATAGGGAGAAGGCAGGAACGGGGTACTGATTGGGGATGATCAGCCATGATCATATTGAATGGCGGTGCTGGCTCGAAGGGCTGAATGGCCTACTCCTGCACCTATTTTCTATGTTTCTATGTAGTTTACTGTACCTCTAATAAATAAAAAAAATAAAAATATATATATATATATCTGTGCCGATCCTGAAACCAAGAAAACCTAATCGCACCTGCTTGCTCCGGATCCATATCCCTCCATTCCCTGCATATCCAGGTGCCTATCTGAACGCCTCTTCAACACCTCTATCATATCTGCTTCCCCCTCCACCACTGGCAATGCGTTCCAGGCACTCACCGCGCTCCACAAAATATCTTGCCCCGCACATCTCCTTTGAACTGAACAATGGTGCAACATGAGGGATTCCTTGTAAGTGGTAACACATGCAGGGAACCCCCATCAAAACCGATACACTCCTGGAAACCTGTTACTTCCGTTAAACAACCAGGAAATCCTCATAAATACTGCACACTCCCGGGAATTCCCTGTAAACACCAAGAAACTCCCCACAAATGCTGGCGCCTGTGCAAATTGCTGCCTTAAAGGGGCTGTCCCACTTGGGCGACCTAATCCGCGAGTTTGCCCTCGTCTCGTACTCGCAGCATGGTCGACACGAGGTCCTAGGAGGTCTTCGGAACTCTCCTTCATGCTCGAGAGTGGTCTCCCCGTACTCGAGGCCTCAGCTAGGTCACGGCGATTTTTTCAACATGTTAAAACAATGCCCGTGAGTAAAAAAAGGTCGTCATGGAAAATATCAATACTTTTTTTACTCGTAGGTTTAGTCGTAGTAGGTCGGCACGTTAGTCGTAGGTAATCGAGGGTAGTCGAAGGTAGTCGTAGATAGTCTTCATCATAGTCGAAGGGAGGTCGAAGGAGATCGTCTTCACTCTCCACTATTCAGTGTCCAATTTTCCCGAAGTTAGTCGTAGTTAGTTGTAGCTAGTCTTCAACATAGTCGAAGGAGGTCTTCAACATGTAATTTTTTAAAACTCTTTTAAACTTGCCAATTAGATCGCCCAAGTGGGACAGCCCCTTAAGGGCCTGTCCCACTTAATCTCGGATTAAGTGTCGCGGGGTGGTGAGTCGTCGCCCAAAGAGTCGTACCTTTTTCTGGTTGCCGCTGGATTTTCAACATGTTGAAAATTGTCGGCCACCTGCGGCGACTATGACGGGTGCCGGCAAGTCGCCGAAAAAAAATTGCGTGAGTGGGACAGGCCGTTTACAGCGTTTGCAGCGCCGGAGACCTGGGTTCGATCCCGACTACAGGTGCTGTCCGTACGGAGTTTGTACGTTCTCCCCGAGACCGCGTGGGTTTCCTCCGATATCTTTGGTTTCCTCACGCACTCCAAAGACGTACAGGTTTGTAGATTGAATGTTGAAGAAGGAACTGCAGATGCTGGAAAATCGAAGGTAGACCCGCTGAGTTTCTCCAGCATTTTTGTCTACCCCAGGTCTGTAGTTTGATTGGCTTAGGTTTCTATGCATGGTCAAAGTATAAACTGTCCCCAGTTATAAATCAGAGCAT
Source organism: Raja brachyura (assembly GCA_963514005.1). The sequence goes on along the minus strand of CAUPSL010001321.1, from coordinate 57,762 downwards.
TGAATAAAGGAGTAGGGAAGTAATGTTAAAATTGTACAAGGCATTGGTGAGACCAATTCTGGAGTATGGTGTACAACTTTGGTCGCCTAATTATCGGAAGGATGTCAACAAAATAGAGAGAGTACAGAGGAGATTTACTAGAATGTTGCCTGGGTTCCAGCAACTAAGTTACAGAGAAAGGTTGAACAAGTTAGGTCTTTATTCTTTGGAGCGCAGAAGGTTAAGGGGGGACTTGATTGAGGTCTTTAAATGATGAAAGGGATAGACAGAGTTGACGTGGATAAGCTTTTCCCATTGCGGGTAGGGAAGATTCAAACAAGAGGGCATGACATGAGAATTAAGGGACAGAAGTTTAGGGGCAACATGAGGGGGAACTTCTTTACTCAGAGAGTGGTGGCTGTGTGGAATGATCTTCCAGCAGAAGTGGTGGAGGCAGGATCGATTTTAACATTTAAAAGTAAAGTGGATAGGTATATGGACGGGAAGGGAATGGAGGGGTATGGTCTGAGTGCAGGTAGATGGGACTAGTGGAAAATAAATGGTCGGCACGGACTGGAAGGGCCGAGAGGCCTGTTTCCGTGCTGTAATTGTTATATGGTTATATGGTTTATTTGTGCGTGGGCTCGTGTGTCAGTGTGTGGGGATCGCTGGTCGGCGCGGACTCGGTGGGCCGAAGGGCCTGTTTCCGCGCTGTATCTCTAACCTAAACTAAATTAAACTCTGATTTAATAATGTCGTTGACCACAGACGTTCCACATGACACGCATGCAGAAAAAGCACTAAACCGTTACGCAAGCCAGGAAATACTGTCTGTGAACCATATATAAAAGATCGACACAAAGTGCCGGGGTAACTCAGCGGGGCAGGCAACAACCCTGGAGAACATGGATAGGCAACGTTTCAGGTCCAGTTAGTGTGAAAAGTACCAAAAGTAGTGAAATAAATTATTGGGAAGACAGACACAAAATGCTGGAGTAACTCAGTGGGACAGGCAGCATCTCTGGATAGAAGGAATGGGTGACGTTTCGGGTCGAGACCCTTCTTCAGACTGTGAGTCAGGGGAGAGGGAAAGTAGAGATATGGAAGTGTCTGAAGAAGGGTCTCGACCCGAACTGTCACCATTCCTTCTCTCCAGAGATGCTGCCTGTCCCGCAGAGTTACTCCAGCATTTTGTGTCTGTCTTCGGTTTAAACCAGCATCTGCAGTTCCTTCCTACATAAAACAGTTTAAGAATAAGGAGAAAGCCATTTAGAACGGAGACGAGGAAACACTTTTTCTCACAGAGAATGGTGAGTCTGTGGAATTCTCAGCCTCAGAGGGCGGTGGAGGCCGGTTCTCTGGATGCTTTCAAGAGAGAGCTAGATAGGGCTCTTAAAAATAGCGGAGTCAGGGGATATGGGGAGAAGGCAGGCATGGGGTACTGATTGGGGATCACATGATCACCATGATCACATTGAATGGCGGTGCTGGCTCGAAGGGCCGAATGGCCTACTCGTGCACCTATTGTCTATTGTCTAATGTCAAGGTACACGTACATTTTGCGTTTAGTTCAGAGATACAGCGTGGTAACAGACCCTTCAGCGCTCCTGCCCCGTGCCGACCAGCGATCCTCGCATGCTCCCACTATCCTACACACACTAGGGACGATCTACAATTCTACTGAAGCCAATTAGCCGACAAACCTGCACGTCTTTGGAGTGTGGGAGGAAACCAGGACACCTGGAGAAAACCCACGCAGGTCACGGGGAGAACGTACAAACTCCGTACAGACAGCACCCATAGTCGGGATCGAACCCGGGTCTCCGGCGCTGTAAGGCAGCAACTCTAGACTTGCGCCACCCTGCCGCCCCTATGTTCGTCCCTACGACAAGGAACAGAATTAGGCCATTCGGCCCATCGAGCTAGCTATTTTTCTATTGATCTATTTTTCTCTCTCAACCCCCGTTCTCCTGTCTCTTTCCACCAACCCGTGATGCCCTCACTAATTAAGAACCTATGTATCTCCACTTTAAAAATGCCCAATGGCTTGGCCTCCACAGCCATCTGCGATATTGAAGTCACCAGATTCACCACCCTCTGGCTAAAGAAATTCCTCTTCATCTCCATTCTAAATACTATGAAAACTGACAGTGCCACAGAAACTTTCTGTAGATACAGAAAAACACCCCAAATCTCTCTGTAAATATAGTGACATGCTTTCTGCAACATATTTTTAATGCTGACATCCCTCTGGGAGCTCACTGTAAACACTGACACATTCCTGCAAATACTCTTAAGTTCTGACACACACTTGGGGACTGTGTTTGAATGGTGGCATATGCCCAGAACATGCTGCAAATAAAGACAACCTCTGACTTATAGGTGTGTATACTGTCACGGGAGGAGTAGATCGGGTCGATGCACTGCGCAGAGTCTCTTGCCCAGAGCAGGGGAATCGAGAAACATAGAAAATAGGTGCAGGAGGAGGCCATTCGGCCCTTCAAGCCAGCACCGCCATTCATTGTGATCATGGCTGATCGTCCCCAATCAATAACCCGTGCCTGCCTTCTCCCCATATCCCTTGACTCCACTAGCCCCTAGAGCTCTATCCAACTCTCTCCCAAATCCATCCAGTGACTTGGCCTCCACTGCCCTCTGTGGCAGGGAATTCCATAAATTCACAACTCTCTGGGTGAAAAAGATTTTTCTTAGCTCAGTCTTAAATGACCTCCCCTTTATTCTAAGACTGTGTGACCCCCTGGTTCTGGACTCGCCCAACATTGGGAACATTTTTCCTGCATCTAGCTTGTCCAGTCCTTTTATAATTTTATATGTTTCTATAAGATCCCCGCTCATCCTTCGAGAACCATAGGTTTAAGGTGATTGGGGGGGAGGGGGGGGGGGGGGGAAGATTTAATAAGGGGTAACTTTTTTACACAATGGGTGGTAGATGAGGAACGAGCTGCCAGAGGAGGTAGTTGAGGCAGAGACTATCCCAACGTTTAAGAAACAATTAGACAGGTGCATGGGCGTTAGATGTGGCACTTGTGGCTAAAGGGATCAGGGGGTATGGAGAGAAGGCAGGTACGGGATACTGAGTTGGATGATCAGCCATGATCATATTGAATGGCGGTGCAGGCTCGAAGGGCCGAATGGCCTACTCCTGCACCTATTTTCTATGTTTCTATGTTTCTATAGTAGATAAAAATGCTGGAGAAACTCAGCAGGTGCAGCAGCATCTATGGAGCGAAGGAAATAGGTGACGTTTCGGGCCGAAACCCTTCTTCAGACCTTGGCTCCGTAGATGCTGCCACACCCGCTGAGTTTCTCCAGCATTTTTTATCTACCTTCGATTTTCCAGCATCTGCGGTTCCTTCTTAAATGGGTGCATGGATAGGGCAGGTTTAGAGGGATATGGGCCAAATGCACTCTGGTGGGACTAGTGAAAATGGGACATGTTGGCCGGCGTGGGCAAGTTGGGCTGAAGGGCCTGTTTCCACGCTGTATCATTCCACGATTCTGCATGACTTTATAACAGCGCAGTTCCATGGGGAAACTCCGAACATTCGCCACCCATCCTGGATAGAGTGGATGTGGAGAAGATGTTTCCACTAGTGGGAGAGTCTAGGACTAGAGGTCACAGCCTCAGAATTAAAGGATGTTTCTTTAGAAAGGAGGTAGACAAAAAATGCTGGAGAAACTCAGCGGGTGAGGCAGCATCTATGGGGCGATGGAATAGGTGACGTTTCGGTTCGAGACCCTTCTTCAGTCTGGTGAAATGATAGATGCTGCCTCACCCGCTGAGTTCCTCCAGCATTTTTGTCTACCTTCGATTTTTCCAACATCTGCAGTTCTTTTAGAAAGGAGATGAGGAGGAATTTCTTTAGTCAGAGGGTGGTGAATCTGTGTAATTCATTGGCACAAAAGGCTGTGGAGGCCAAGTCAGTGGATATTTTTAAGGCAGAGATAGACAGATTTCTGATTAGCACGGGTGTCAGGGGAAATGGGGAGAAGGCAGGAGACTGGGGTTTAAGGGAAACTCCCCTCAAAAGATCTTCATATTCCCAGGGATTCCATGCGAATACTGACTCACTTCTACGCACAAACTTCTACGGATGCTCCTACTTCTTGTAACATTCAGAAAATATTGACACACTCTGGGATCTCACAAGGAGTACTGAAACAGTCCTGGGGTTCCCTACAAATACCAACACATTCCCGGGAATACGGTGTAATGACTGATGCACCTGTTCAGTTTAGTTCAGTACAGTTTAGAGATACAGCGCGGAAACAGGCCTTTCAGCCCACCGAGTCCGTACTGACCAGCGATCCCCGCACATTAACACAAGCCTACGCACACACTAGCGTCAATTTACACTTATACCAAGTATCCAAACCCAATGGATTCCACAAATCCAGAACCGGGGGCCACAGTCTTAGAATAAAGGGGAGGTCATTTAAGACTGAGCTAAGAAAAAACGTTTTCACCCAGAGAGTTGTGAATTTGTGGAATTCCCTGCCACAGAGGGCAGTGGAGGCCAAATCACTGGATGGATTTAAGAGAGAGTTGGATAGAGCTCTAGGGGCTAGTGGAGTCAAGGGATATAGGGAGAAGGCAGGCACGGGTTATTGATAGGGGACGATCAGCCATGATCACAATGAATGGCGGTGCTGGCTGGAAGGGCCGAATGGCCTCCTCCTGCACCTATTTTTTTTTAAAAAGCCAATTCACCTACAAACCTGTTAAAGAAGGAACTGCAGATGCTGGAGAATCGAGGGTTACACAAAAAGCTGGAGAAACTCAGCGGGTGCAGCAGCATCTAAGGAGCGAAGGAGATAGGCGACGTTTCGGGTCGAGACCCTTCTTCAGACTGAAGAAGGGTCTCGACCCGAAACGTCGCCTATCTCCTTCTCTCCTTAGATGCTGCTGCACCCGCTGAGTTTCTCCAGCTTTTTGTGTAACCCTCACCTACAAACCTGTACGTTTTGGAGTGTGGGAGGAAACAGAAGATCCCGGAGAAAACCCACGCAGGTCACGGGGAAAACGTACAAACTCCGTACAGACAGCACCCGCAGTCAGGATCGAACCCAGGTCTCTGGTGCTGTTAGGCAGCAACTCTGCCGCTGCGCCACCTCAGTAAAAGAAAATCGCATGTAAGCCTTGACACAGGCTCAGAACTCCCATGTATCTGTACACTGTGGACGGATCGATTGTAATCACGTATAGTCTTTCCGCTGACTGGTTAGAACGCAACACAAGCTTTTCACTGTACTTCGATACACGTGACATTATAGTACAACACACTAAACTAAATATTGACACAATCCTCACAACTCCGAACAGATTCTGACAGAGCCCAGGAAACCTGATCAGTACTTGACGCCCTTGGGAAAATCCTATAAATACTGATACATTCTGGAATTCCGAGTAGCAACTGATCTGCTCCATGGAAGTCCCTATCAATAGTAACAGACTTAGATGAACTCCATGTGTATACAAACATGCTCTCGATAGATATGGACACATTCCCAGTAAATCCATGTAAATACTGACACACGACCAATTAATTCTTTGTCACATCTGCAAGAACTCCCGATCGTGGCTGCCCGGTGGTGCAGCGGTAGAGTTGCTGCCTCACAGCGCCAGAGACCCGAGTTCGATCCTGGCTACGGGTCTGTACGGAGTTTGCACGTTCTCCCCGTGACCTGCGTGGGTTTTCTCCGGGTGCTCCGGTTTCCTCCCACACTCCAAAGACCTACAGGTTTGTATGTTCATTTTAATTTCTGTAAAATTGTAAATTGTCCCTAGTGTGTAGGATAGTGTTAGTGTTCGGGTTGCTGGCCGGCATGGACTCAGTGGTCCGAAGGGCCTGTTTCTGCTCTGAAGTAAATAGTCTTGCAAGCATAGAAATATCCCACGCACACACTCTCGCACACACCCACATTAACACACACACACAAACTAAATGGAAACATATGCACCTAGGAATTCCTCATCTCCCCACATTTACTTACACACTCCAAAGAATTCCCTATAAAATTACGAAACATTCTCACTATCTAACATACAACAGGAAATTCCCAGTAGATACCGACACGCTCCTGGGAAACCAGGATCGCTGCCAACACATCAATTGTAACTAAAATTAAACAAGTTAGTTCACTTCAGAGATACTGCGTGGAAATACAGCAGTGCTGGCTCGAAGGGCCGAATGGCCTACTCCTGCACCTATTGTCTATTGAAATGGGCCCTTCGGCCCACTCTAACCAGCAATCCCTGTACACTAGTTTCACCCTAATACTAGGGATCATTTACAGAAGACAATTAACCTACAAACCCGCACGCCTTTGGAATGTGGGAGGAAACCGGAGCACCCGGAGAAAAGGGGTCACAGTCTAAGGATAAGAGAGAATTCCTTTAGGACCGAGATGAGGAAAACATTCTTTACACAGAGAGTGGTGGGTCTCTGGAACTCTCTGCCACAGAAGGTAGTTGAGGCCAGTTCATTAGCTATATTTAAGAGGGAGTTAGATGTGGCCCTTGTGGCTAAAGGGATCAGGGGGTATGGGGAGAAGGCAGGTACAGGATACTGAGTTGGATGATCAGCCATGATCATATTGAATGGCGGTGCAGGCTCGAAGGGCCGAATGGCCTACTCCTGCACCTATTTTTCTATGTTTCTATGTTTCTAAAACCCACGCGGTCACAGGGAGAACTTGCAAACTCCACACTGATACCTCCTCCTGATCACAACCCAATATGCGGGGCAGTCGCAAAATGCTGGAGTAACTCCAAGCGGGTCAGGCAACATAGAAACATAGAAGATAGGTGCAGGAGTAGGCCAGGAGTAGGTAGAAGTACTCGCTAGAATTCAGAAGATTGAGGGGGGATCTTAAAGAAACATACAAAATTCTTAAGGGATTGGACAGATGCAGGAAGATTGTTCCCGATGTTGGGGAAGTCCAGAACAAGGGGGTGCCAGTTTAAGGATAAGGGGGAAGTCTTTTAGGACATAGATGAGAAAAACATTTTTCACGCAGAGAGTGGTGAATCTGTGGAATTCTCTGCCACAGAAAGTAGTTGAGGCCAGTTCATTGGCTATATTTAAGAGGGAGTTAGATGGCTAAAGGGATCAGGGGGTATGGAGAGAAGGCAGGTACAGGATACTGAGTTGGATGGTTACACAAAAAGCTGGAGAAACTCAGCGGGTGCAGCAGCATCTCAGGAGCAAAGGAGATAGGCGATATAGAGATAGACTGGGTCTGAAGAAGGGTCTCGACCCGAAACGTCGCCTATCTCCTTCGCTCCTTAGATGCTGCTGCACCCGCTGAGTTTCTCCAGCTTTTTGTGTAACCCTCGATTCTCCAGCATCTGCAGTTCCTTCTTTAATACTGAGTTGGATGATCAGCCATGATCATATTGAATGGCGGTGCAGGCTCGAAGGGCCGAATGGCCTCCTCCTGCACCTATTTTCTAGCATGCTGCGGCTGCCCCCGTATTAAACGGCGATCGGGGGGAGCCATCAATAAAAACCGGGAGGAACGGGCTTCTCCCGAGAAGCAGTAAAGATTTTCTCCGCTTCTCCTCCACAGCAGATGTTGTGCGGAGCTGATAATAATGCTCCATTTATAAAACACCAGGAGATCTGGCTTCCAACCAAACAGCAATAATGTAGGTACACTGTCGGCTAAGCAAACACACAGCAGGAGGGGAGATGCCGACTGCAGGCTTCATCCTGCTCAACACATTCCGTCTCAGTTATCATTAAAGCTCTTATTGACTCGGCAGCGCATGGGATTCAGACCCAGCTGAATCAAGGCAGGGAGTGTGCATGGTTTGTGAGATCGGACATCAGCAGTGTCTTAAAGGGCCTGGCCCGCTTACACGATTTTTTTCGGCGATTTGCCGGCACCCATCATACTCGCAGCAGGTGGCTGAAAATTTTCATCATGTTGAAAATCCAGCGGTGACCAGAAAAAGGTGCGTACTCTTTGGGCGACGACTAACGGCCATACATGCGTCACCCCGTGACATGTCGACACGTGACTCCTGTATGGTCGTGAGTAGTCACCCAAAGAGTCGTACCTTTTTCACACACAGAGTGGTGAGTCTGTCGAATTCTCTGCCTCAGAGGGCGGTGGAGGCCGGTTCTCTGGATGCTTTCAAGAGAGAGCTAAATAGAAACATAGACAATAGGTGCAGGAGTAGGCCATTCGGCCCTTCGAGCCTTCACCGCCATTCAATGCAATCATGGCTGATCATCCATGTATCCTGTACCTGCCTTCTCTCCATACCCTCTGATCCCTTTAGCCACAAAGGCCACATCTAACTCCCTCTTAAATATAGCCAATGAACTGGCCTCAACTACCTTCTGTGGCAGAGAATTCCACAGATTCACCAATCTCTGTGTGAAAAATGTTTTTCTCATCTTGGTCCTAAAGGAATTCCCCCTTATCCTTAAACTGTGACCCCTTGTTCTGGACTTCACGAACACCGGGAACAATCTTCCTGCATCCAGCCTGTCCAATCCCTTAAGAATTTTGTAAGTTTCTATAAGATCCCCCCTCAATCTTCTAAATTCTAGCGAGTACAAGCCGAGTCTATCCAGTCTTTCTTCATATGAAAGTCCTGATCCCAGGAACCAATAGGGGCTCTTAAAGATAGCGGAGTCAGGGGATATGGGGAGAAGGCAGGAACGGGGTACTGATTGGGGATGATCACATTGAATGGCGGTGCTGGCTCGAAGGGCCGAATGGCCTCCTCCTGCACCTATTGTCTATTGTCTATTGGTCGCTGCTGGATTTTCAACATGTTGAAAATTTTTGGCCACCTGCTTGTGACTATGAGAGGTGTCGGCAAGTTGCCGTAAAAATCCCGTAAGTGGGACAGGCCCTTTGTTGCGATACAGAACGATCCTCTCCCTGACGATAGCAAAGTGCTGGAGTAACTCAACTTGCCGTTAAACTTTAAATGGACACACAAAAACTGGAGGAACTCTGCGGGTCAGGCAGCATCTCTGGAGAAAAGGAATAGGTGATGTTTCGGGTCGAGACCAGAAAGGTTATAAGATCTTTAGACTTTAGGGAAACAGGCCCTTCGGCCCACCGATCTGTGCTGACCAACGATCCCCGGACACTGGCTCTATCCTACACACGAGGGACAGTTTATAATCTTCTGGGATTCCAAACTACCTACAAACCTGCACATCTTTGGAGTGTGGGAGGAAACCGGAGCACCCGGAGATATCCCACGCAGGTCACGGGGAGAACGTGCAAACTCCCTACAGACAGCACCCGTGGTCAGGATCGAACCTGGGTCCCTGGCGCTGTGAGGCAGCAACTCTACCGCTGCGCCACCGTGCCCGATGAGAGATCAGTGGTGCAGCGGTTAATTTGTCAGGTGTGTGACTCAACGAATGAGATCAAATCCCTGAACAGCTGACGAGGAATCTAAATGCAGTTAATTAAATGAAGTTGGTCTTGAAGGGGGTATACGAAGAATTTGCATTTATGTCATTGCAAAGCCATCTAGTTCACCCTATCAGGCACCACCCTGCCCAGACAGACACAATGCTGGAGAGACTCAGCGGGACAGGCAGCATCTGTGGCGAGAAGTGATGGGTGATGTTTCAGGTCGAGACCCTTCTTCAGACTGAGAGTCAGGGGAGAGGGAGACACAGGGATAAGGAAGGGCAAGGTGTGAAAACGTGACATCAAAGGAGATGCAGTTCAAGGAAAATGTGGAATAGATCATTGATGTCTAGGTATAAAACTCTCAAAACATCACCCATTCCTTCTCTCCAGAGATGCTGCCTGTCCCGCTGAGTTACCCCAGCATTTTGTGTCGATCTTCAGTTCACTACTAGGGCGGCAACAGAAAGGCCACCCATTCCTACTCCCAAGTGATGTTGCCTGTCCCGCTGAGTTACACCTGTGGTCCTTATCCTAACAAAGCTGCGACCAATGTTATTCCCCTCACAATGCTACAATATTACTCACTGCGGGTAACTACACACAGACAGAAAGTGTCTACTGTGCAAAAGTGTTCCTGGACTATGAACACTTTGGAATGCACTGATGTTATTTTCATCTTCGCTCCATGGCCTTGTTATGTCGACGCTGCAATGTTCCCAGTCCGCAGCCAATTCACCCTCGGGCTAAGCTCCGTTGGGCTCAGATAGACCTGGCTGTGATTTGGTCTTTTATGTATTTTCCACATTTTGGCAAACAACCCACGAGGAGGCCATTCGCTCCATCGGTTCCATGCTAGCTTATGGAACAATCCCATTCCACCGCCGGTCCGGGTAACCTATTCACCAAACGTTGCCCTCGACTCCTCTTGTACTCAGGGGCAACTTGCTGTAGCCATTAACCCAGCAACCTGCATGTCTCTGGATGTGGGGGGAAAACCATTGGCACTCAGTGGAAACTAGGACATTGGTTTAAAGTGAGGGGGGGAAGATTTAATAGGAACCTGAGGGGTAACTTCTTCACACAAAAGGTGGTGGGTGTTGATTGCAGAGGAGGGTCCACTATCATCTGGTACAATCGCTGCATTCTTTTAAATCGAAAAGATCATCCACTCATTTATCCCTCCTGCCTAGATTACTGCAACTCCCTCTACACTTGCATCAGCCAATGATCCCTGTCCCGCCTGCAACTGGTCCAAAACGCCGCAGCGAGACTCCTGACGGGCACCCGAAAAAGGGCCCACATCACCCCGACCCTGGCCTCTCTCCGCTGGCTCCCTGTGCGGTTCCGAATACATTTCAAGCTCCTCTATGTCTACAAAGCCCTCAACGGGCTTGCCCCCACCTACATTAAAAGCCTGCTCACCCACCACACCACCTCCAGGTCCCTCAGATCGGCCGACTTGGGGTTACTGAACATCCCGCGGTCTAGGCATAAGCTCAGGGGCGACCGACCGTGCCTTTGCGGTTGCAGCTCCTAGACTGTGGAACAGCATCCCTCTTCCCATCAGAACTGCCCCCTCCATCAACTCGAGACTAAAAACTCATTTCTACTCCCAAGCCTTTCTTGACGTCCTCTGAGGGAGCGCTGTATGTCTGTATCTATGTATGTATTGTAGATCTATGTACCACTGTATGTAGCACGTTAGTACCTGCACTGATGTGAAGCACTTTGGTCAATGAGGGTTGTTTTTAGGGTAACACAAAAAGCTGGAGAAACTCAGCGGGTGCAGCAGCATCTAAGGAGCGAAGGAGATAGGCGACGTTTCGGGTCGAGACCCTTCTTCAGACCCTTCAGTCAAGTTTTTTCAACACATACTTCTTCAGAGAGTTGTTTTTAATTGTGCTATAGAAATAAAAGTGACTTGACTCATCTCCCTGTAAATCTAGAAGTGGTACGGTGGCGCAGCGGTAGAGTTGCTGCCTCACAGCGCCAGAGACCCAGGTTCGATCCTGACTACGGGCGCTGTCTGTACGGAGTTTGTACGTTCTCCCCAGTGACCTGCGTGGGTTTTCTCCAGGTGCTCCGATTTCCTCCCACATTCCAAAGACGTGCAGGTTTGTAGGTTAATTGGAATCCCAAAAGATTGTAAATTGTCTTTCGGGTGCAGGATAGAGCCAGTGTCCGGGATCGATGGTCAGTTTGGACGTTCTCCCAGTGACCTGTGTGAGTTTTTTCCCGGAACTCCGGTTGCCTCTCGCACTCCAAAGACGTACAGACGTGTAGGTTTGCATAAATGGAAACTGCCCCCAGTGTGTGGCCTCACACTGCCAGAGACCCGGGTTCGATCCTGACTACGGGTGCTGTCTGTACGGAGTTTGTACGTTCTCCCCGTGACCTGCGTGGGTTTTCTCCGGGTGCTCCGGTTTCCTCCCACACTCCAAAGACGTACAGGTTTACATACAGTGTCTACGTTATGGTAATCATTTATTGAAATGAACGCAAAAAAAAGATTCCACTATATCTTGATGCATGAGATAATAAAATAGCATTGAACCATTGAAATCTGTTTACATGCGGCACAATCAGATCAGATAGTGATGTCCGTAAATACATCGACCCAAAACGTTGCCTATTTCCTTCGCTCCATAGATGCTGCTGCACCCGCTGAGTTTCTCCAGCACTTTTGTCTACCTTCAATTTTCCAGCATCTGCAGTTCCTTCTTGAACATCCTATTAAATCTTCCCCCCCTCACTTTAAACCAATGTCCTAGTTTCCACTGAGTGCCAATGGTTTTCCCCCCACATCCAGAGACATGCAGGTTGCTGGGTTAATGGCTACAGCAAGTTGCCCCTGAGTACAAGAGGAGTCGAGAGCAACGTTTGGTGAATAGGTTACCCGAACTGGCGGTGGAATGGGATTGTTCCATAAGCTAGCATGGAACCGATGGAGCGAATGGCCTCCTCGTGGGTTGTTTGCCAAAATATGGAAAATACATAAAAGACCAAATCACAGCCAGGTCTATCTGAGCCCAACGGAGCTTAGCCCGAGGGTGAATTGGCCGCAGACTGGGAACATTGCAACGTCGACATAACAAGGCCATGGAGCGAAGATGAAAATAACATCAGTGCATTCCAAAGAGTTCATAGTCCAGGAACACTTTTGCACAGTAGACACTTTCTGTCTGTGTGTAGATACCCGCAGTGAGTAATATTGTAGCATTGTGAGGGGAATAACATTGGTCGCAGCTTTGTTAGGATAAGGACCACAGGTGTAACTCAGAGGGACAGGCAACATCGCTTGGGAGTAGGAATGGGGTGGGAGATTGCAACCTTCACGTGGTCCGTCCTGTTTCGACGAATGCAATCAACCCGGCGTGCACAATCAAATAGAACAAGTTGTCCCACAACTTTAGGCTGTGCACGCCACACGCAAGAAGAAGGAGAAGGAATGGGTGACGTTTCAGGTCAAGACCCATCTTCAGACTGAGGAACAGAAGACCCTTCTCCAGCGTCTGAAGAAGGGACTAAGATTGTTAGCCCCGAGGAACGTCACCTATCTCGTTCACTCCTTAGACGCTGCTGCACCCGCTGAGTTTCTCCAGCCTTTTGTGTACCCAAGATTGTTAAGGGCTTGGACACACTAGAGGCAGGAAACATGTTCCCAATGTTGGGGGAGTCCAGAACCAGGGGCCACAGTTTGAGAATAAAGAGAAGGCCATTTAGAACGGAGATGAGGAAACACTTTTTCTCACAGAGAGTGGTGAGTCTGTGGAATTCTCTGCCTCAGAGGGCGGTGGAGGCAGGTTCTCTGGATGCTTTCATGAGAAAGAGCTAGATAGGGCTCTTAAAAATAGCGGAGTCAGGGGATATGGGGAGAAGGCAGGAACGAGGTACTGATTGGGGATGATCACCCATGATCACATTGAATGGCGGTGCTGGCTCAAAGGGCCAAATGGCCTACTCCTGCACCTATTGTCTATTGTCTATTGACTCAATCTGAAACATCACCCATTCCTTCTCTCCGGAGATGCTGCCTGTCCCGCTGAGTTACTCCAGCATTTTGTGTCTATCTTCGGTGTAAACCAGCATCTGCAGTTCCTTCACAGCCACAAAGACGACGGGATCTATGATATCTACCCAACTGGTTGAACCTGTCACTGGAGACACAACTCACCAGGCACCTCGAAGTCTGAAGAAGTGTCAAACCGAAACGTCACCTATCCATGATCCCCAGAGATGTTGCCTGAACTGCTGAGTTACTCCAGCACTTTGTGCCTTTCTTTGCAAACCAGCGTCTGCAATTCCTTGTTTCTGCATACTTCCTAGCAGTAGGGTCCTGACCCAAAATGTCAACCAATTTGCGTGGAAACAGGACCTTCAGCCCAACCTATCCACGTCGGCCAACATGTCCCATCTACACTAGTCCCATCCAACGGTATTTGGAACATGTCCGTCGAAACCTGTCCTATCCATAACATATCCAAGCGTTGTTATAGTACAGGCCTCAACTACCAGGGTTTTGGCCCGAAACGTTGCCTATTTCCTTCGCTCCATAGATGCTGCTGCACCTCCTCTGGCAGCTCGATCGATACACCCACCACACTTCATGTAGAAAGTTTGCTCCTCAGGTTCCTATTAAATCTTTTCTCACCTCACATTAAACCTATATTCTCCGGTTCTTGACTCCCCTACTCTGGGTAAAAGACTCGGTTGCATCTACCCGATCTATTCCACTCATGATTCTGTACACCTCTATAAGATTACCTCTCATCCTCCTGCGCTCCAAGGAATAGAGTCCCAGCCTGCTCAACCTCTGCCTATAACTCAGTCCCTCGAGTCCAGGCAACATCCTCGTTAACCCTGGAGTCCTGGCCACATGCTCGGAATTGCAGAGACCTCTAGAGTAATGCCCCTGTCCCACTTAGGAAACCTGAACGGAAACCTCTGGAGACTTTGCGCCCCACCCAAGGTTTCCGTGCGGTTATCGGAGGTTCCCGGAGGTTTTTGTCAGTCTCCCTAATGGTCAAAAGTGGTTTCCGTTTTAAAAAGCGGTAATTTTTAAGTCAAAGCCGGTTGCGATGCTAGTTGAAGGTGGTTGCCGGAGGACAGAAACCTCCGGGAACCGCACGGAAACCTTGGGTGAGGCGCAAAGTCTCCAGAGGTTTCCGTTCAGGTTTCCTAAGTGGGACAGGGGGCATTAGATTCAAACCCACAACCTTGGAACAAGAGTTGCGCACTTAGCTCCCTGAGGCACAATAACACAGAGGGCATGAGGGCTTGAGATGATGGAGATGAGATAGTTATCCCGTCAACTGGGCGGGCACGGTGGCGCAGCGGTAGAATCGCTGCCTCACAGCGCCGGAGCCCCAGGTTCAATCCCGACCAAGGTTGCTGTCTGTACAGAGTTTGTACGTTCTCCCCGTGACCTTTGTGAGTTTTCTTCGAGATCTGCGTTTTCCTCCCACACTCCAAAGACGTGCAGGTTTGCAGGTAAATTGGCTTTCAATGTAAAAATTGTCCATAGTGTGTGTAGGATGTGTGTTAATATGCGGGGATCGCTGGTCGGCACGGACCCAGTGGGTTCAGGGGGCTGTTTCTGCGCGGTATCTCTGAACTAAACTAAACTAAACTAAACTAAATTAGACTAGACTAGACTAGACTACACTAGACTAGACTAGACTAGATGAGACTAGACTATAGACCAGACCAGACCCGACTAAACTAGACTAGACTAGACTAGATTAAACTAGACTAGACTAGACTAAACTAGACCAGACCAGACCAGACCTGACCAGACCAGACCAGACTAGACCAGACTAAACTAGACTAGACTAGACCAGACCTGACCAGACCAGACTAGACCAGACTAGACTAGACTAAAACTAGACAAAACTAGACTAGACTAAACTAAACTAGACTAAACTAGACTAGACTAGACTAGAGTAGACTAGACTAGACTAGACTAGACTAAACTAGACTAAACTAGACTAAACTAGACTAGACTAGACTAGAGTAGACTAGACTAGACTAGACCAGACTAGACTAGACTAGACTAGATTAAACTAGACTAAACTAGACTAAACTAGACTAGACTAGACTAGAGTAGACTAGACTAGACCAGACTAGACTAGACTAGACTAAAACTAGACTAGACTAGACTAGACTAGACTAGACTAGACTAAAACTAGACTAGACTAAACTAAACTAGACTAAACTAGATTAGACCAGACTAGACTAGACGACTAGACTAGACCAGACTAGACTAGACTAGACTAGACTAGACTAAACTGCCTCACTGGAAATGAGAAGGGATTTTATTGTGCGGGGCTGAGAGTATTGAGGCAGTGTTGGGCCTTTCACTGGCTGGAGGCCTTGGAACAAGATGACAGAGTCCCCCGATACGGAGTTAGCAGATTAAGTCTCGAGAAGAGGATAATTTTTCCCCAGACACGGAGCCGCGAATCTTTGGAATTCTCCAACTTGGCAAATCCACTGATTCTAGAATTGAAAGATACGGTCCAATTGTAGAGCAGTACAGCACAGGACCAGGCCCTTCGGCCCACATTGTCCGTGCCGAACATCACGCCAAGACTAACTAATCTCCCCGTTCCCTGCATGTGGCTGTCTAAAAGCCTCTCAGATGTCACGATGGTATGTGCCTCCAACACCACTGTTCCAGGTGCCCACCACTCCCAGTATAAACAACCCTGCTCTGGACATCTTCTTAGAACTTTCTCCCTCCACCCGGTAACGTTTGGTTTTAGTTTTGAGATATAGCGCAAAAACAGGCCCGTCTGCCCATCGAGTCCGCGCCGACAATCGATCCCCACGCACTAACCTACACACACTGGGGACAATTTTACATTTCTACCAAGCCAATTAACCTGTTTAAGAAGGAACTGCAGATGCTGGAAAAATCGAACATAGACAAAAGTGCTGGAGAAACTCAGCGGGTGCGGCAGAATCTATAGATGCTGCCTCACCCACTTAGTTTCTCCAGCATTTTTGTCTACCTTCCATTTTTTGAAGGTAGACCTGCAGATCCTATGATCTTTTCACCCGAGATGCTATGGAGCGAAGGAAATAGGCGACGTTTCGGGTCTGAAGAAGGGTTTCGGCCCGAAACGTTGCCTATTTCTTTCGCTTGATAGATGCTGCTGCACCCGCTGAGTTTCTCCGGCACTTTTTGTCAACCTACAAAGCTGCACGTCTTTGGAGTGAGGCGGGAAACCGGAGCACCCGGAGAAAACCTACGCAGTCACGGGCAGAAAGGACAAATTCCGTCCAGTCAGCGCCCGTAGTCATGTAGGAGGAGTTGCAGAGTCTGATCGTCTCAGCAGTGTACACTGTGCTGGGTGGCATGGTCTTGCCACAGTTGTTTATGCAGCCTCTCTTGTTAAGTGGGGGAGAGCCATAAACAATTGCCATTAACTAAATCTAATTACAACAACCTCAGCTTCCCGACCAGTCTCATTTATCTCGGCGGTGAAGGAGCCTTGAAATAGTTTTTTTTTTAATTTATTAGCGCTAGTGGAATTTTTTTCTCATTTCTCAGAGTTTATTGTAATGATGTTGGGCTGAGTGTCGCCTGGGAGGATGGTTCGTGGAAGAGGAGCCTGCCCCTAGTGCTGGCCAGACATGCCTTACTGGTTTGACAAGCCCACTGAGGCATCGTCCAACTGGCTTTGGTTAACGAGACCAGAGGGGCCGTCGAACCTTGCCAGGACCGGCGGTCCAACAACGCCAGAGGGCATTCAGGATTATTCAGGAGTGGATCAAAAGTGAAAGAAAGAGACTGCAAAGTGAATAATTTTGGGTAAATGATGAATAATGAGCTGCTGTTTGCATGGCATTATTTAGCCTCAGTGATGTTCGTCACGATCGGAGAACGGAGTTCGCATCTTCTCCCCGTGACTTGCGTGGGCTTTCTCCGGGTGCTCCGGTTTCCTCCCACACTCCAAAGACGTACAGGTTTGTAGGCTAATTGGCTTCGGTGCATTTCATGTTCGTTTTCTAGCTCTGCACAAAACCTGAAAGTCTTTAGTTTACAACAGAAGGCTTTAATGTTTCACTCAACGCTGGCAGCAAGACTAGTCACAATGGCTGCCTGCATATTGTCTACAGATAGGATAAACTATATACAAAACATCTCCTTTTGTCCTGCACAGCGCCACCTGCTGCGCAGGAGGAGCAACGGAAGAAAGGAAGAGGTAGAGACAGTGGGCTGAAGGAGAGCTGGGAAAGGGAGGAGAAAGCAGGGACTACCTGAAATTAGAGAAGTCACTGTTCATACCAAAGATCCTGTAGCGGAGCAAGATAGACCACTCCTGCTAAATGCAACAGGCTGACGTGTAGTACGCAACGGAGCGGAACGTGGGCTTTTTTTTCATCCATTTCAGTAACCCGACCCGACCCGACCCGACCCGACCCGACCCGCAGTGTAATCAACGTTGCGGGGGAACAGTTTGTGTTAATAAATTATAATTCTGAAAATGAGGAGAAGATTTATCCCAAAGAACTTTTATCTTTACGAGGATGTTTCCGTGACCGGCTTCCGTCTCCGCACTGGTATCTTTGCTCCGCTACGGGATCTTTGGTGCGGAGACGGAAGCCGGTTACGGAAATGGGGCCGGAAATTCCCCACGAATCTGTCCATGACCGTACTACGTCTTTTTCGTCGAGTGGTCTATCTTGCTCGCTGTAGGGTCGTACCGCTGGGGTGCAGACTGCCCGAGCGGAATACGAGGTGCTGCTCCTTCAATTTACGGTGGTGCTCACTCTGGCCATGGAGGAGGCCCAGGACAGAAAGGTGGGATTGGGAATGGGAGGGGGAGTTGAAGTGCTGAGCCACCGGGAGATCGGGTTGGTTAATGCGGACCGAGCGGAGGTGTTGGGCGAAGCGATCGCCAAGCCTACGCCTGGTCTCACCGATGTAGAGCAGCTATAATCCTGCAACTTGTTCTCTCTGTCACAGATGTCCTTGAAGTTCCCCTTCACTCTCTGCCACTTCCACCAGCGGGAGTGATTTACATCAGTCAATGAACTTATAGCTCCTTCTGTAAACTAAACTAAGTGGTTTGTAGGTTAATTGTCTTGGTAAAATGCTAAATTGTCCCTAGTGTGTGTAGGATAGTGTTAGTCAAGTCCAGTCAATTTTATTTCGATAGCACATTTAAAAACAACTCTCAATAGACAATAGGTGCAGGTGTAGGCCATTCGGCCCTTCGAACCAGCACAGCCATTCAATGTGATCATGGCTGATCATCCCCAATCAGTACGCCTGTTCCTGCCTTCTCCCCATATCCCCTGACTCCGCTATCTTTAAAAGCCCTATCTAGCTCTCTCTTGAAAGAGCGGACTCGATGGGCCAAAGGGCCTGTTTCCATGCTGTATCTCCAAACTAAACCACACTAAACGAGCAGGAGTTTTGTGGGACCAAAATTTCATTTCATGATCTGCTCCTTGGGGGCACATAGACAGCCAGGCTGGATTGCTGCCTTCAAAAATAAAGATTCAACATTTAATTTTAATTTTCACATCACATTGCAACATTCACAGATACACTTGTCCCCTCAGCAATAATAGGACTTGGACAGGGAACAGAAAGCAAAGATATACCTCTGGGGAGGACAACTACTCAGAATGTGTTGGACATTTCATATCTTGGATAGTCGTGTGAAGATTCCCGCACACAAGCTTACTGAATCGTGAAAGGCCTGCACAGAGTGGATGTGGAGGGGATGTTTCCACGAGTGGGAGAGTCTAGGACCAGAGGGCACGGCCTCAGAATTAAAGGACGTTCCATTAGGAAGGAGATGAGGAGGAATTTCTTTAGTCGGTGGGTGGTGAATCTCCCCATATCCCCTGACTCCGCTATTTTTAAGAGCCCTATCTAGCTCTCTCTTGAAAGCATCCAGAGAACCGGCCTCCACCGCCCTCTGAGGCAGAGAATTCCACAGACTCACAACTCTCTGTGAGAAAAAGTGTTTCCTCGTCTCCGTTCTAAATGGCTTACTCCTTATTCTTAAACTGTGGCCCCTGGTTCTGGACTCCCCCAACATCGGGAACATGTTTCCTGTCTCTAGTGTGTCCAAACCTTTAACAATCTTGTATGTTTCAATGAGATCATTTTTCACACAGAGAGTGGTGAGTCTGTGGAATTCTCTGCCACAGAAGGTAGTTGAGGCCAGTTCATTGGCTATATTTAAGAGGGAGTTAGATGTGGCCCTTGTGGCTAAAGGGATCAGGGGGTATGGAGAGAAGGCAGGTACGGGATACTGAGTTGGATGATCAGCCATGATCATGTTGAATGGCGGTGCTGGCTCGAAGGGCCGAATGGCCTACTCCTGCACCTATTTTCTATGTGTCTATGTGTCTATCCAGCATGGACTCATTGGGCCAAATGGCCTGCTGGTACATAGGGAGGTGAGGCGCCAAAAACAAAATATGTGAAGCCTCCACCTCTAATTGGAGCCTTGTCCAAAGTGCCTTTGGTACAAGATTTTCAATGTTTTTATCATGGTCACATTTGCATTTGTAACGCATGTGAGTTTAGTTTAGTTTAGGTTAGCTTAGAGAGAGTGAGAAAACAGGGCCTTCGAGTCCAGGGATTCCCCTACACTAGCATTCTCCTACACACTCTGTACGGACCATGTACCATGTATAGACACCAACCTTACAAATACAGGTTCATCTTCAAGATCAAGGTCTCTTTTCCACCAGCAAAAGTAAAAGAAAAATTCTCCCGAGCATCTCCCATCTCCAGAGTCCAGCACACTGCACTCTGATTGGAGTCAAGTGCTTCTAATCAACTAACCTCTGCTGTCCCTTTCCTGGGAGGGAACTACAGATACTGGTTTAAACCAAAGATAGTCACGGAATGCTGGAGTAACTCAGCGGGACAGGCAGCATCTCTGGAGAGAAGGAATGGGTGATGTTTCGGGGCGAGACCCTTGATGGATGATGTGATCTCCACCACCTTTGATGATGTTTTCACACCTCACACTTCCTCTGTATCTCCTTCTCCTCTGACACGCAGTCTGAAGAAAGAGTCTGGACTCGAAACGTCACCCATTCCTTCTCTCCAGAGATGTTGCCAGTCCCGCTGAGTTACTCCGGGATAACAAGGTATTCATATCCTCAGCGAGGACCTATCCTATCCAAGAACCAGGGGCCACACAGTTTAAGAATAAGGAGTAAGCCATTTAGAACGGAGACGAGGAAACAGAGAGTGGTGAGTCTGTGGAATTCTCTGCCTCAGAGGGCGGTGGAGGCAGGTTCTCTGGATGCTTTCAAGAGAGAGCTAGATAGGGCTCTTAAAGATAGCGGAGTCAGGGGATATGGGGAGAAGGTAGGAACGGGGTACTGATTGGGGATGATCAGCCATGATCACATTGAATGATCACAGAAGTGGTGGAGGCAGGATCGATTTTAACATTTAAAAGTAAAGTGGATAGGTATATGGACGGGAAGGGACTGGAGGGGTATGGTCTGAGTGCAGGTAGATGGGACTAGGGGAAAATAAAGTCTGAAGAAGGGTCTCGACCCGAAACGTCGCCTATCTCCTTCGCTCCTTAGATGCTGCTGCACCCGCTGAGTTTCTCCAGCTTTTTGTGTAACCCAGGGGAAAATAAATGGTCGGCACGGACTGGAAGGGCTGAGAAGGCCTGTTTCCGTGCTGTAATTGTTATATGGTTTATATGGTTATATTCAATGCGGTGCAGGCTCGAAGGGCCGAATGGCCTACTCCTGCACCTGTTGTCTAGTGTCTATTGTCCTCTCCCTGACACTCAGTGTGCAGAAGGGTCTGGACCCGAAACGTCACCCATTCCTTCTCTCCAGAGATGCTGCCTGTCCCCCTGAGTTACTCTGCGGATAACAAGGTATTAATTTCCTCAGCTGGGACCTATCCTCAGTTTAATAAATGCAAGAATTGACCAAGGAGTAATATAGTTGGAATCACCTTTCCAACAAATCCTGTTTAACGCAGAACTGATAAAAATTTCAGATGTCAAAGGACTGTCGCAGACCCCTAATAAGTGATGAATTGAGTCCATTTACCTCGACACGATTTTAAACATCAGGCCTACAAAGAATAAATCATTTCTTTGTCGTGAAAAATCAGCGGGTCAAATGAAAATGGGGAGATCACCGAGCAGCTTACCAGCGCCGCGCGGTTTTTAATCAAGGCTTCTAGTCGGCTTGCTCCTCTCAATGGAGCCACAGCAGGCCACAAGGCCATTCAGCCCAAAGAGCCCGTGCTGGCCCTTTTATTGGGAATATCTACTTGCCAAATGGAATGGAATTTTCACATTCCAGAATTTATCCGACCCCTCTCATCAGGTTTGTGGTGAACTTAGGCAAAGGTCGGAAAGTGTTAGACCCCTGAGGTCCTCACCTCCCCCATCCTAGTCACCCCGCTGGTTCCATCCTTGCATCCCTCTGCCATCACCTCTTCCCCAGCCAACAATGGGCCATTACAGACTCCACCCTTGCCGAGTGGCAGCACAGAGGGTAGAGTCGCTGCCTCACAGCGCCAGAGACCCGGGTTCGATCCTGACTACGGGTGCTGTCTGTACGGAGTTTGCACGTTCTCCCCGTGACCTGCGTGCGTTTTCTCCGGGTGCTGCGGTTTCATCCCACACTCCAAAGACGTACAGGTTTGTAGGTGAATTGGCTTCGGTAAAATAGTGCGTGTGTGTAGGATAGTGTTAATGTGCGGGGATCGCTGGTCCTGTAACAACTCTGTGGGCCGAAGGGCCTGTTTCCGTGCTGTACCTCTAAACTAAACCCTTCCTTAGTGACCTGTTGCCGCCCTGCTTATTCCGGCCTTTCCTTACCTCCAGTTCCCTCCCCTCTGCCTTAAGTCTGAAGAAGGGTTTCGACCCAAATCGTCACCATCCGTTTCCTCCAGAGATGCTGCCTGACCCGCTGAGTTACTCCAGCATTTTGTGTCTATCTTCGGTTTAAACCAGCATCTGCAGTTCCTTTGCTCTACACATTATACTTTAGTTTAGTTTGAACGCAAGTCGGGGCCTGATCAAACCCGGCTGGGTCGCCTGGGCGAGGGTGTCTGATGTTGCAAGACCCAAAACACCACATCACTGAGGATGCATCCCAGCTCATCTAGAAGATGTATATTTTTCACATTGAAGTCTGGCTCAGCCAGTGGCACCTAGGAATAGACTGGGTAACAACCAAGAATAGTTTGGTGACTGTCCACTGGAGAGACAGTTGACGGCATGGAAAGACGGCACCCGGGAGAGGCTGGGTTAGCGCCCCAGTCTGTGTCTTTCGTGAGAAAGACGCCCAACAAAGCTACGGAAAGGCCTAGTGAACCATCGTGGCCTAAACATCCATCAGGCGAGAATGAAATGCTCGGAGAAGGAGAAAGAGGCCTTGAACCTGGTGAGACGCAGGAGGAGCCCGGCCGGGAGTCACCCCACAGAGCCCAGTCCCTCCACGCACTAGAGTCTCCCAACCCCTGCAGAGTGGTTACTAAGATGGCCGATCCGTGGGCGGTTGCTGCTGGGACGCGAGTCGGGGCCTGATCAACCCCGGCTGGGTCGCCTGGGCGAGGGTGTCTGATGTTGTGGGACCCGAAACACCCGATGACCCTGGGTCAGATCACTGAGGATACGTCCCAGCTCATCTAGAAGACGTATATTTTTCACATGGATAGTATAGAGAGAGTGCAAAGCAAAGCTTTTCACCGTGCCTTGGTACACGTGACAATAATAAACGTAAAGGGCCTGTCCCACTTCCCAATTTTTTCAGGGACCGCCGGCATCATTGACTGACGGATCAGGTCACCGAAAAAATTGCGGAGTGATGAATGTCTTTAATGGCGTTACCAGTGTGAACGGGCTGCCACAGCCAGGCCTTGAACGGGCTGACACAGCCAGACATAAAAACGTTTTGTTTTCCACGAGTAAGTAAGTTTATTGGCCAAGTATTCACATACAAGGAATTTGCCTTGGTGCTCCGCCCGCAAGCGACAACATGACATACAGTGCCAGTTAGGAATGACTCATAACACATAAAACATTAATAGTAAAACATCATCGATTAAACATGTGATGGCGTTTTGACGCGCGGGGTTTTTTCAACTGTCGCAACATTTTTTTTGTCGCAGCGGGATTTTGAAATGTTCAAAATCTTTTGGCGAACCTGATATGATGCCGGCAGTCGGCAAGTGGGACAGGCCTTTTAACCTTCTATCTGGACAGTACACTCTGACTGGACAGTCTGAAGAAGGGTTTCGGCCCGAAACGTTGCCTATCTCCTTCGCTCCATAGATGCTGCTGCACCCGCTGAGTTTCTCCAGCATTTTTGTGTACCCCTGACTGGATAGTAAATGGTCGGTGTGGACTCAATGGGCCGAAGGGCCTGTTTCCATCCTGTTTCTCTCTATGACCCTTAAAAGAAAATCCGCAAGATTTTCCTTCACCTTCCCCTTCAAGAGTGCAAATTCTTAAGGGCCTGTCCCACCAGCATGCAACTCCATGCGATGAGCGCGACCTAACGTGGTCGCTTGAGCAGTCCGGCGTCACGGGGCCGGTCCCACTTCGATCGCCGGAGCCGTGCGGAGTCGTGCGGAGTCGTGCGGAGATCGTCCCGACATCGCGCGGGGCTCCGAAAAACTGACTATGTTCAAAAATTCCGCGCAGCAACGGCTTGTCGGCTCGCAGTCGCCTCGACGCATTACACACCGCCCCGACATTGTGCCTCCATGACCCTCTCTGTAGGTGCCTCCCTGACCCTCTATGTGTGTGGCTCCGTGGCCCTCTGTGTGTGCCTCTGTGCCCCTCTCTGTGTGTCCCTCTCTGTCCTGGCGAACTTACCTTTAAGACTTCGCTCCAAGTTCGCCTCACTTTGCGCCGCGTTGTGCCACTCACCCGACCTCCGCGCGGCCCCTACTGCCGGTTTGGTCGCACTTGCCGCATGCAGGCGCATGCTGGTGGGAACGGCCCTGTACAGGGATCACCCAACCTCCGCGCGGCCCCCGCTTCTAGTTTGATCGCGTTCATCGCATAGAGGTGCATGCTTGTAGGACAGGCCCTTTAATATGACCTCCAGAAAACTCCATGGCAAGAAGGTTTTGCCTCATACTCTATTGCAAACCTGTGCACAGTGGGCAGTGTGCGATAATCACCCGATAATCTCATTAGTATTGACCTCGACTGCAGGCTTGGACAGCCTTTGGAGAACGCTCTGCAGCCTCTGCTCTTGAATTTATTCCCAAGAAAGGGCCTCACTGCACACACCTCCAGCGGAGCGCCACTCACTCACTGCAGACCACACACACTTAGTTTAGTTGGGTTTAGTCTGGAGATACAGCACGGAAACAGGCCCTTCGGCCCACCGAGTCCGCGCCGACCAGCGATCCCTTTGTGAAGGTTGACAAAAAATGCTGGAGGAACTCAGCGGGTGAGGCAGCATCTATGGAATGAAGGAACAGGTGACAAGGCCCTTCTTCAGGACCCTTCCTGCTATTGAGGGAGTGCAGCGTAGGTTCACCAGGTTAATTCCAGGGATGGCGGGACTGTCATATGCTGAGAAAATGGAGCGGCTGGGCTTGTATGCTCTGGAGTTTAGAAGGATGAGAGGGGATCTCATTGAAATATATAAGATTTTTAAGGGTTTGGACACACTAGAGGCAGGAAACATGTACCAGATGTTGGGGGAGTCCAGAACCAGGGGCCACAGTTTAAACTCTGGAGTTTAGAAGGATGAGAGGGCATCTCATTGAAACATATAAGATTGTTAAGGGTTACACAAAAAGCTGGAGAAACTCAGCGGGTGCAGCAGCATCTAAGGAGCGAAGGAGATAGGTGATGTTTCGGGTTGAGACCCTTCTTCAGACTTAAGATTGTTAAGGGTTTGGACACGCTAGAGGCAGGAAACATGTTCCCAATGTTGGGGGAGTCCAGAACCAGGAGCCACACAGTTTAAGAATAAGGAGTAAGCCATTTAGAACGGAGACGAGAAAACACTTTTTCTCACAGAGAGTTGTGAGTGTGTGGAATTCTCTGCCTCAGAGGGTGGTGGAGATCCCCTCTCATCCTCCTAAACTCCAGAGTGTACAAGCCCAGCCGCTCCATTCTCTCAGCATATGACAGTCCCGCCATCCCGGGAATTAACCTGGTGAACTTACGCTGCATTTCATCAATAGCAAGAATGTCCTTCCTCAAATTAGGGGACCAAAACTGCACACAATACTCCAGGTGTGGTCTCACTAGGGCTCTGTACAAATCTTTCGGTGACCCTGACACGTCAGTTATTGACGCCGGCAGTCCCTTTAGAGTGTGGGGATCGCTGTCTGGTGTGGACTCGGTGGGCCGAAGAGCTCGATACCACGTCGTTTCACCACGGAAAACTACTGTGGAATCTGAGAAATTCCAAATCTGAGGAAGGACATTATTGCCATAGAGGGAGTGCAGCGAAGGTTCACCAGACTGATTCCTGGGATGTCAGGACTGTCTTATGAACAAAGACTGCATAGACTCGGTTTATACTCTCTAGAATTTAGGAGATTGAGAGACGATCTTATAGAAACTTACAAAATTCTTAAGGGGTTGGACAGGCTAGATGCAGGAAGATTGTTCCCGATGTTGGGGAGGTCCAGGACAAGGGGTCACAGCTTAAGGATAAGGGGGAAATCCTTTAGGACCGAGATGAGAAGGAATTTTTTCACACAGAGAGTGGTGGGTCTCTGGAACTCTCTGCCACAGAGGGTAGCTGAGGCCAGTTCATTGGCTATATTTAAGAGGGAGTTAGATGTGGCCCTTGTGGCTAAGGGGATCAGAGGGTATGGAGAGAAGGCAGGTACGGGATACTGAGTTGGATGATCAGCCATGATCATATTGAATGGCGGTGCAGGCTCGAAGGGCCGAATGGCCTACTCCTGCACCTAATTTCTATGTTTCTATGTTTCTAAGGTGAGGCTTAAACTGGAGAGCTCTTTTTTTACCAAGGCAGCAAATGGATGTGAGGAGCATCAAACACGCTCCCTGGTTAATCAATAAAATAGCCCCAGCTTCTACAACCTCACTGACAGCTCTGGTCCCAACCTGCTCATTTTAGTCCTGAGCTATCTCCGCAAAAACCCTGCCTCCTGTCCGCGTCCTTGCCAGATCGATCGTCCCCAAGCTGCAAGTTCAGCCAACAATCGCACACCCAGAACCTCATCAAGTGTCTTTGGGAATCCACGGGGAATAACATCCTAATTCCCTTCGTGTTAAAGAAGGAACTGCAGATGCTGGAAAATCGAGGGTACACAAAATGCTGGAGAAACTCAGCGGGTGCAGCAGCATCCGCTGAGTTTCTCCAACATTTTGTGTATCCTAATTCCTTTATCTAATTCTTCAGTCACATATTGCAAAGAAAAAAAATTGTCGGTCCGATTGGCTTGATCTGCACGTCACAAATCTACACGTGTCTTCTCTGCTCAACTAAACATTTAAACACGTTCAGACACGCTCCTTGATGATAGGAACTTCTCAACAAGAAACGGCAGCGGTAGATTTGCTGCCTCACAGCGCCGGAGGCCCGGGTTCGATCCCGACTACGGGTGCTGTCTGTGCGGGGTTTGTAACCCCTCCCCGTGACCCATGCAGGTCCCCATCCTGGCCACACACACACACACACACACACACTCATCTCTCCGTTGCCATCGGGTAGAGGGTACAGGGGCCTGAAGACTGCAACATCCAGGTTCAGGAATAGCTACTTCCCCACAGCCATCAGGCTATTAAACACAACTTCAAACAAACTCTAAACTACAGAAACATAGAAACATAGAAACTAGGTGCAGGAGTAGGCCATTCGGCCCTTCGAGCCTGCACCGCCATTCAATGTGATCATGGCTGATCATCCAACTCAGTATCCTGTACCTGCCTTCTCTCCATACCCTCTGATCCCCTTAGCCACAAGGGCCACATCTAACTCCCTCTTAAATATAGCCAATGAACTGGCCTCAACTACCCTCTGTGGCAGAGAGTTCCAGAGACCCACCACTCTCTGTGTGAAAAAAGTCCTTCTCATCTCGGTCCTAAAGGATTTCCCCCTTATCCTTAAGCTGCGACCCCTTGTCCTGGACCTCCCCAACATCGGGAACAATCTTCCTGCATCTAGCCTGTCCAACCCCTTAAGGATTTTGTAAATTTCTATAAGATCCCCTCTCAATCTCCTAAATTCTAGAGAGTATAAACCGAGTCTATGCAGTCTTTGTTCATAAGACAGTCCTGACATCCCAGGAATCAGTCTGGTAACAGCCTATTGCATTTTATCTGTTTATTTATGTGTATATATATACTCTATGGTATATGGACACACTGATCTGGTCTGTATTCATGCCGTCTATGTTCT